>JAHBCN010025068.1:0-11567 GCA_019359885.1 Listronotus oregonensis | reverse complement strand
ATTTGCCAGTTCACAGGTTTATTTTAAAGTCAAAATTTTTAAAAAAAAATTTTTTACTTTTTGGAGTATTTTTTAAATGAGGTTTTCATCAGATATTTTTTTTTTTTTTTTAAAATTTTATTATTTAAATTAAAATTTTTTTTAATAATATTTTTAAATTTTAAAAAAGTTTTAGTAATATTAGGGCTCAACTGCGAGTAATAATTTATTTTAAAACCAAAAAATACTAAATAAATTTTGCCTCTGTTTTCGTGGCTTAGACCCGGGGAAACAAGCTATAAGTTTTTTTTTCCCTTTCTTTTTAAAATAAACAAATTTTTATTATATTTTAGGAAACAGGTTCATCCATAAATGCTTATTTGGCGTCATCTCTAATAGGTGTAGTACGCTTTGTCATGTCCTGTATTAATACCTACATGTTAAGGTCATTCCATCGAAGACCTTTAATTATGTGTTCCTGCCTTGGAATGGCTATTTCCATGATATTTTCTGGGTTATTTACAATGTGGATTAAAGAAGGTAAGAAATTTATAATAAAAAGGAATAAAACTAATTATTGACATATAGTTTTGTTAGCATGAGTATTTAAATTTTAGGTTCCTAACTCGGGGTTTTTTAAAGTTTCTTTATATTCAAAAATTTTTTTTAAATTTTCATAAATTTTTGGAAAATAAAAGTACGGAGGGTTTTGGTTTTTTTCAAATTGCTCTCTGGTAATGGATGTATGCTAATTAGTGTATTTTAAAAAAAAAATTCTTTTAAATTATTTCTTATTAATTATGCCAAAGGGTTGTTTAAAATCCCAAAAAGGGTGTTGTCCCATAAGACATGTGTTGGTTTTGAACTATAAAATTTTCGTTAAAAAAAAGGTGGAAGAAACCCATTTTTTATAAGGATTATGCGGGTTCGAAATGGTTTTTTTTTAATAAAAAAACTTTTCTTGCTATTACTCTTAAAATAAATATAGTACAGGAAATAAAGCATTTCGAAGAAATGCTTTATTTCCTGAATTTTTTGTCCTACATGGATTTATCTGAAATTTTCAGAGAAGGTAGAAAATAGACAAGGTCTAAAGTTTTTATTCTGGCGGTCGTTGCCACCCAATTTTGGGGGGTGAAATTTTTTTAATACCCTTTAATTACAGAAATAGAGCTATTTGCGATTAAAAGGAATAATTTTTCGACGAAAAATCAACGTTTTTCATGGGTTTTTTGCGAATAACTCTAAAAATATGCATTTTATTAAAAACTGCAACAAGCAAAATTGTAGCTTATAAAAAAAAAAACGAATTTACTATAATTTCTCTACAATCAATCCGGACCGAGCTATGGCTTGTTAATGGTAAGCTTTTGTTTATCAAATCCTAAATTTGAAAGATTCAAAGTCAAATAGCGAGCAAACTTTGTATTTTCAAGGAAAACTCGTAAGGTTTTTTTTAAGTATACACTTGGATCTTTTTTAAAAAAAATAATAGTTTCTAGCATCATTTTAAGCGAGTTATGATAAAAATAAGGTCGGTCTCTACTTTTTTCTACGAAACGAAAATCAATAAAAACAATCCCCTAATTCCCCTTCTAATTAAAATTGATCTTTACTCTTCCTTGATGCTTTTGATATATTTGTATTATTAATACATCCTAGAAGGTCAAGCAATTTTAAATGCTCATTTTTTAAAAATTTGGAGCCTAAAGTGAAAAACGATTTTCCGCAATTTCGATTTTCTTTAAGATAACTTTAATAATACTGAAGATACGAAAAAAAATGCTAGAGTATGCTGTACAATAAATATTTGGCGAGATATAGACGTTTAAAGCCTCTATTTACGAGCGAGCACCACCTTATTCGAGCCCTTTCAACTCATTCCATTTTAAAAGTAAGAAATTTAAAGGGATTTAATTAACATGACCTTGTAGCTTTTAAAAACCCTAAAAATTATTTGAAAATAAAAAACTTTCTATCTTTAAAACTAACGGAGCTATGTTTAAAAAACCAATCATTTTTTTTTTAATTCAAATAGACCACTTTGGAGCATAATAATCTATATAACCGGTATACTTTATACTTTTACCGGTATAATTTTTGTATGTAATTCTACTTATTTATATTTATTATATTAGTTTATAAGAATTGCAGTGTTGTAAGGGGTGTTTTTCAGGAATGAAAATTTGCAAAATAATGAAATTCGTAATATTTCAGGCAGTAATATTTTTACTTAATAAATCTGTCAAGCTATTTTTTTTTTGGTAAATCTTTTTTTAATAATGCTATAATAGGGGTTGATTTATGGGGTCGAAAAGTTGCAAAATAACATTTGTACATATTTAATTACTATGATAAACTAATATTTTTAGGGTAAATATATTTCTTTTTACTTTAAGCTCTAACAAGGGTGAATTTTTAAGAGCTAAATTATTCTGAAATTGAAGTCCAAAGCATAAACAATCATTATTCAACTAATATAAACCAAATGTTACCCATCTTAAGGTTTAAAATGTTATTTTATAAGTTATGACAATTAGGGGTAGTTTTCACCCTTAAAAAACAAACAGCTCACATTAAAATGATATAGAATTTGAGCTAAAGGGTAAGATGAGCCTAATTTCAAATTTTTATGCAAATCGATGCAGGAAAAAAATAAATCATTTTAAATTGTTAAAAACCATTTTTTTTTTGTAATTCTCTTGAGTATGGTTATTTAGGGGTGCCGTTATTGTAGTTAAATTTTTATTATACCGTTAACTATTAAAATAATTTTTTTTTACAATATAAGCGTCATTAAATAATTTTTTTGTAATTTTGTAATTAAGGGTGATTTTAATGGTTAAAACATTACAAATAAATCGCTTTATGCAGAAAGGACTTAAGTCAATTTGTGGTAAAATTGCTTTTTTGAAGAAAATAAATTCTATGTGGCAAACTACACCTTTTACGCAAAAAGGGAATAAGTGCCATTTACGGGTGTGTTAAATTTTACTTATGATTTACCAGTTTTTTTGCAGAAAGGACGTAAGTCACCGACTTATGTCCTTTCTGCATAAAACTTTCGTAATCGGAGTATCTGAAAGAATGAAAAAATTTTAACACCCTGTATCTCAAAAGATAAGACGTTTAGGACATACATTCATATGAAGTTTTTTTCTTAAAATGGGTCCAAGAATCACCCCCTTAAATATTAGCATGTTATTAAGAAACACCCTGTATATCTACCATGAAGGTATAGCCAAAAAGACACCCAATGAAGTTTGCTCGTTTTTACTAGATTACATTTTCAACAATTCTAAAGGCATTACAGAGCTTCGTATCTATAGTGATAATTGCTGGGGACAAAATAAAAACCACGCTTTAATAAGAATGATTCTTTCACTGACTGACACTAAAAGATTTTCCAAAATAGTACAATATTTTCCAATAAGGGGGCATTATTTTCTGCCTTGCGAGCTTGCGACAGATATTTTTATATGATCAAAAGGGCACTTAAAAAAAGTGATCGAATTTACACTGTTCACGATCTCACAAAAATCATTGCTAACGCCTCCAGAATGCATAAATTTGAGGTGAAGAAGGTTAATATAGCTGGATTAACAAATTTTAAGTCATGTTGGCCGAGATATTACAAGAAGAATGTAGTGTCAATAAAAACTCGAAATCAAGAAAGAACCAAAAAAAATAACTTTACCATCAACAAGTTTCATTATTTTGTGTATGACTCTAAGCATCCTGGATGTGTTAAGATTTCGAAGTTCATAAAAGGTATGATGGAACATAATTTTAACCTTAAAAAAAGTAAAAATAATACCGTGAATTTGCCAAAAACACCATGTTATCCAGTGGGAAAGTGCCAATTAAACAAAAAACTATGGATGGGATCAAAAAGTGTGTAGAATTTGTCGAGAACCCTTACAAAGAGTTTTATAACGAAATAATTTTGACTTGGCCCAATACCTCCATACAAAATGATGACGAATAACAAGAATAAACTTTCTCCATTTAATATGTTTATGTAAAATAAAAATTTAAAAATGTTTGTAGAAATAAAAAAAATAGTTTTTAAATATATTATTTGCATTTAGAGCTTAAGTCAGGTTTTTTTTCTTTAATTTTTTGACACGGAAAGATTTGAAAAAAACAAAATTTAGATTTTTTGAACTTATTTGAATAAGTGCATTAGGTGGTACCTGCAATGTTTAAATTAAAAATTATGTAGATTTTGGAAAGTTTTTTTTTTGTTTTTCTTAAAAACAAGTTTTCTGACTTATGTCCTTTCTGCATAAAGCGATTCATAATATAATGTAAGTTATAACTTACAACATTAAAACACTACATATTAAGCTGTGATTTTAATTTACATAATGTCTATTTCTATGTTTTTTTTTATTTTTTTAGCAAAAGGGATGGTTTTTACCCCCTAAAAATAAAAAGCACACTTTAAGCATAAATAGACTTTAATCTAGAGGGTGAAAGCAACTTAATTTTAAATTTTTATAAAAATTTAAACCGTACAAAAAAAATCCAGAGGTAAAACAACTTTTTTCTCTCCACACACTGTATTAATAATTAACGAAATACTATTTATCAGTACCTTGCTGGCATTTTATTTTTATTCTTTAAGAACAATGTTAAATCTATCTGTATATGTTTGAAATAAAAAAGCACAAATTACCTATTTTACGACATTTATCGTTTTTCCCTCCGACTCTGCATTTGTTTAATTCTTTAGGGACTTCAACTTTAAACTGGGTGTCAACACTTTTACTGCTCCTATACGTAATGACGTCAATGATTGGTCTGCTGCCCATTCCGTGGACAATGACAGCTGAGTTATTTCCTATTGAAATTCGCGGTATTGCACACTCAATTGTTTATAGTATTGCCTACCTGTTTATGTCGGCGTCTGTACAAATGTTTTACACTTTGATGGATTGGTTCGGTGGAATTGTCGGGATACAATGGTAAGATATAGGTTTTTACCATTTTGTCTTTAGGTAATCCAGAAAACGAACCGTTTTGCCTCGCAATTTTTTTACAATGCATAGAATGACCAAGGATTAAAATCCATAACAGGCCGAAGGGCGCCTTTACCTTGGGTATAAGGGGTGCACATTTTTTTATATATTTTCACCAAAGGAATCGATAGAAAAATAATTTCTAAACAAAAAATCTTCCATGCATTTTTTTTGTAAAATGCATACTTTTCGAGTTATTTGCGAGTTTTTCGTCGATAAAATTAACGTTTTAAATGTTTTTTTTTTGCAAATAACTCGATAGGTATGCATTTTATCACAAAAACTATAAATATAAAATTGTAGTTTTTAAAAACACGAATAATTTTTTTAATATGTTTTATAGTTTTGTGGCGGATTCATGTTACTTTTTAATGACGTTTTGTTATTAAAAAGTAAAAATGATGCTAAAGTAAATTCAGGTAAACTTAAAATCAATCAACACACCATACCACCCACCTTTCTGGTCTTTTTAAATACTATACATACACCAGTTAATTAAGATTATCTTGTTTTTAAAAATTTTAATTTTACCCAGGTACATCATCTTGGTTAATTCCATTTTAATTCAGTACGTTTTACGTTGTTGTCAAAATAAAATTCAAATCATTTGTACCCCCCACCGATGCTACCCCTTTAAAAATTGCTTAGGGTATTTCTGTTATAGCTGTTTTATTCAGCATTAAGTAATTACTAGTTTTCATTAAAAGTTTTTTGTATTAAAAAATATTTTGTTTTTTTAAATAACACAATATTGTTTGTTATCTATAAAGAACATTCTATTGATAAAATTGTATATTTTTTAAACTAAACAATTAACATAAAATCTATTTTATACGTCGATGACTGATTTATGGTAGGTTAAAATATACTTTTACTTTTTGTAGGTTTTTTGCAGTAATGTCCATTATAGGTGCCGTTTATACCTTTCTGTTTTTGCCAGAAACTCACGGCAAGAAACTGTCAGATATTACAGATTACTTTGAAAACAGCGGAGCATTTTACATATTCTCGAAGAAGAAAAACAAGAACGGGATACTCAAGAAAGACCTGATCAAACCAAATACTCAATGTAAAAAATTATTAGGAAATAAATAAAAAATATACTTTAATAAATTAATATTAACTAAACATTTTTGTTGTTTTAAAAATGTCTTATTTTCTCGCAAATATTTCCATTAATTACAGAAGTCATTAAATTTAAATTTTGGTAAAGTAACATTACTAAAAATGGGTTTTTTTTAAGTATTTTAGAGTCCAAAATCCGAAAATGATAAGCTGATTACTGTAACTTGTATAGTTTTTTTGTTACAAGGAGAAAAAAAAGGAGACGACATATTTTTACAAGCTAATATATTTATTTAATATAAACATATAAAACATGTGGAATCTATGCAAAAAACATAACCGATGATTTTAAAAACCAACAGTAATCGCCCAACATAGATGGGTTCCAGCGTCCTTGGTATCTTGTTTTCATCGTCCTGATGTCCTAGTGAAACCTCTCTCCTTATTCGTCGCCTGATGCACCCAAATTTTCCTGAAAAAAAAATGCAAATGGGAGTGCAAAAAATGTATTTTTAGAGACATACGACACCTTAGTAAAGCATAGATTTTCAACAGTTCATCTATGAGGCTTTTATAGTCTTTAACTTTCTTCTTGCCCAGAAATCCTTTCACTACATGTACATAACACGTCCAAGCTGACAATTCTTTTCATTAAATTGTTCTTTGCAACACTTAGTTGAGGAAATATTTATTAGGTACTGAAAACCCTACTTTCTTTGTCCAAAGTTTTTATTAGTTTTCATTAATTCAAGCTTAATATGGAGATGCCTTTTGGGTTAAAAGAAAGCATATTTAATGTTTGAAGTACCAGGTTCAAAGAAGGTCTATGAGGCCAATCGTTTTACTGGAGTGTTCTTTTGAAGAGCAATACTTTGAAAACCCCCCTTGAAGTCCTAGCAGATACCTAACTTTTAAATCTCCACAGATATCCCACTTATAATGTTCATATTTACCACGATTTAATATGTTTGCTAAATTTTCATAGGTTTCTTTCATTGTCACTGAATGGGTTAAAGGAATAGAGGGTTTTTTGTTTCCATTATGAAGCAGGTCCGCTTTTAGGCTGTATTTCGACGAATTTATGAATAACCGACACGCTGGACTATGTTCATATTAGCTCATTTAATAACCATCAATATCACAACGACAAATAACGACCCTCTAATTTAAAAAAAAAACTTGTAATATTACATTCCGTTTTCGGTAAAGTAAAATACCTGCTTTTTATCTAACAAGTTCCAATGTCGAAATCTGGAACCAAAGAGTTGCGATTTTTGTTTTGACAATTCTAGGTCACGTACCAAGTCATTTAATTCATTCTGAGTTATTAAGTGATGTTCACTGGTAGTTGGTAAAAATGTTGGGTCACAACTGGTGTTCTCAGGAAGTTGTGGATCAGATTCTGATAAAAATTAGAATTACTGGAAAACACGATGCCCAGATTTAAAGGCGATATCGGTATCGGTAGTTCCTGGCAACGAGGAACTGGCCTTAGCGCAGGAGGCAAATTTGATGACTCTATTTTGTTTCTATGCTTTTTTGAAATTCCTTCTGTTTAAGTGATGCAAAAGTAGCAATCACTTACCTGGTCAGTAGGTTCTCTCCACACAATATGAATAACAAACATCATAGAATTTTTCTGTCTATACATACACTGCACTAAATTTACGTGACAACTCACTCAACAAACATATGGAGTCCAACTTTTCTCTTGATTTTTAATTTGGCACTTAAAATATAAAAAAATAGATTTTTTTGACTTCCTCGGATATAGATCTTGCTTCGAACAAAACTATGAAAATAACCGCTCTGCGGTCTTGTTTTTTTCGGTCCAAGGCAGATTAAAATGATTTCAAAGATCGCACTATATAAAGAGAAGCAGGTACTTAAAAATGGGACGTGCTAGGCCAATTCTGGAAAAATTGTTTTAGTAACTTTCTTAACGCACAATAAGCATTCTCATGGATTTTACAAGAATTATATTGACCTGTCTTACCTGACCAAAGACACGTTAGGGACACAATAAGAGATTTTTATAATCATGGAAAACAAAAAATAATATATTACAACAATAAACTCCTAAAAATGTGCAAGTTTTTGTTTAACAAATGAATATATTTTCTTCATTAATTGTTTTTATTAAAAAAAAATGCTTGGTAATTTTCCATTAATTGGTAACATTTATTTTGGATTTTATTTGCACAATTTGTGTTTGCGTTTCTTTGTATTCGGGATGATTATTTGGTCCACCATATTTTTATACGCCACGTCGTTGCTGTGACACTTACAGCTACCATTTTTTATACTTTGTCATCAATTTGTTGGTCAGTAACATCCCAAATTTGGTTGATACTTCTCAAGATATAAAGAAGTGAGGGCGGACTTTATGTAATTTAAAACATCTTTGGGTTATTGATAAAACTATGTATACTTAAAAATCGTTGGGGCGTTTAAATCTCCTTTAAAACCAAATAATTGTTTAAAATATCTGTTTACTGAGAAATTTTCTTCTCAAAGAATAAACAATTCATGTTATTTATGTTACAGCAGTTGCTTATAATTACCATTCACATATTTTTTTATTGTATAATTTATATGATGTCATGGCCATATTCTGAGTTTAAGTAATTTTAAAATGTTAAAAGTAACATATTTAATTTGCATATTGACCTAGGGTTATCATGAACTTTTTTAAGATGTTATACAAAACAAAATTTTCTCCAAGTTAATAAATGAAAATTTTCGTTTTAAGGACCGATCTAAAGTAATAAAGTTTTCTTTGGGCGAAATCCAATTATAGTTTTTATTATAGACCAAAACAATGCTAAATTTTTGGTAATAATTCAGGTAAACACAACGCAGAAAGAACAACACGATATGCAAGACATCAAAAAATAAAATTATTTAAGTCTAGAAAACTAGTCAATGATGTGTTGTTAAATTTTATAAAAGAATTAATTAGATCGTTCGATTTCTAATAATAAATAAATATTATTTTTGCTGTTAATTCCAGCATTAGATTATTATATGGGACCTTAAAAATAAAATTATAATTATAAAAAATTAAATCATTTCGCGGATTGCATCAATTTTAAAAATTTTTAATCAAATTTTATTTTTTATAGTGAAAATATTTAAATAATTAAAATTTTATCTTTTATACAGAAAAAAAAAATATTAATATTACAATCAAATTTGGATATTTCTTTTTGGCCTTCATATGGACTGGCAAAGGGTATGAGATGCGCAGTTCAAAGTTATATTTTATGGGCGAAAAGATGTGTCCGTGCGCTGTGGCGGTAGTCAACGCTTAGGGTCAAATTGGCAGAACGGACCGGGAACGATATTATTTAAAGTTTGTCGCCCGCCAGTTCCGTACAAGTTTTACTCTTTATTGACTTATTTGTGTTTAGTGGTAGCATTTACATTCCTTTTGTTCATAAAAAATTTAAACTGTTTTTTTGGGGATCCGCTTGGAAAGCGAACATTTGTGAAGGAAAAGAATAGCGGTTTAACCCTTCTCTCTCCTCCAACGTGCTTATTGGTCGGCTTCTCATCGTCGATCAATGGATACGTTAACTGTGGGTTAAACTTTGAACCGGAAAGTAGAAAATTGAACCCAAAAATCCCCAAAATTAGCGTAAATAAGCCTCAAGAACCACTGCACCTATTGATTCAAATTAAAATAACTGGGGCGCAATCAAGCAAGTCTCGTTATGTGCGTGTTTATAAATGTTCCTTCATTACAACAAATTAGTTGTGGAAGTGCTGTGAATTTGCTATCATTCAAGAAAAAAAAATATTATCAAATAGAGTATTTAGATTTTTTGTTTATATTTATTTAAATTGGATTACCGATTCTTTTTAAAAAAGAAAATTAAAAAAATATTTCAAAATGTTAATAAATTTTCCATTCAAAAAATTATTTTCACTTTAAAAATACAGTCTAAAGCTAAATTTTTTAATGTTTTTGGTTTAAACCCCGTTTTATTTAAAAAAATAACATATAATTTTATTTTAAATTTCAGTTTTTTAAAATAAAAATGGTTTTAAATTAAAAGACATATCATTTAAAGAACGCGTCTTATGTTAAATTGAAACTTTTGGGATTGCTTTTAGAATTTTTAATTTCAAATAAAAAATTTTTTTAAATTGGAAATTTTTTTTTTAGAAAAAACCACCTACGATGTACCCCGATTGCCCAAACTGGCGGTCTTGGTTTTCCCCCGGGCTTTTTGATTATACATCAAGGGTGGGGGTACGAAATTTAATCGGAAGGGTTTGTTAGTGTTTTTGTTTTGGGTGTTAAAAATGGGGGGTTTAAGACATTTTACAACAGTGAGGATTGGGGGTTTTTATCCAAGTCTGGGGAATATTTTTACCATTGTTTTATAAAATTTGTCCAAAAACCAAGGGTCGATAGATCTCAATTGTCACCAAAAAACATTTTTATTTAAATAAACTTCCTATGGAACATGCTTTTGTTTCGTAACTAAACATGTTTATATAAAAAGTTAGATATTAATGATTAAAAAAACTACTAATACATTGTATAAACCATTAATATTGTTCAGGCTACAGAATATGAGTACAGAGTTGATAAAATTTATATACCTAACAAAAATATATAAAAAATACCTACATGTCTAATAAATTGTATATTTTTAGGAAAAAATAAAAAAATTTTTATTTAACTATTCAAAAAAAATTAAAAATTGAAAGGCATTGGGCGCGTTACATTTTTTTTTAAAATTCCCGGGGGGAAATTAAAAAAATTATAAAGCTATTCTAAGCAAATGCTTTTGTTGATATTATTTTAAAACTTTGACCCCTTGCCTTTGGCCCCAAACTGCACCTATTTGAAAAAAATTTAAAAAAAATTTATAATAATAATACATAATTTTATCTTGTTTTTTATATTTATAACCTATTATTTTACCTTTTTTTTTAAATTTTAGGGTACCTAGTAAAACCTAGTATACGATTTGAAAACGTTTTTTTAATTAATTATATTTAAAAAATTTGCTTGTAGTTTTTTACCCCCCTATGTATGTATAGGAGTTAATTTTTTTTAAAAAATTTTTAAGGGATTTTATTTATATTTTTATTTTTTTTATCTGTATGTTTATAAAATCTGATATACCCCCAAACTTATTTCAGAAAAAGTGTTGTTAATATTTTAATTTTAGCATTTCAATGTTTATTTTTTTTTTTTGAATTCAAAGGGAATTAGAGTTGTCCGAAGGCCTTTTTAAAAACAATCCCGTTGGTTGTGAATGACTGTTCAAAAAAAAAGGGTGAACTGATTTTTATTTCGTTACGGTTAGAACAAGACTGGTTCTTTTTCAAGAAAGTAGAACTTAAAGTTAATTCTTCTATAATAAAAATTATATTTTTTTTTAACAGATTTTTAAAAAATTCGCAAGATATTTTTAATAAACGTTAAAAATTTTTTCCGTTGTTTTTTTGTGTTTCGCGAAACCTGTTATAATTATAATA
>JAHBCN010025067.1:0-11465 GCA_019359885.1 Listronotus oregonensis | reverse complement strand
GGCCCAAAAAGGGGTTTTTTTCCCATAAGAAATACGGGAAAAAATTTTTGCCCCAAAAAAAAATTTTTATCCCATTAACCCCCTTTTAAAAATAGGGTTTTTTTTAAATCATGATATATTATTTTTTAGGGTATCATCTAACCATACTACCTTTAAAGGGGGAACCCCATCTGACGTCATCATGGTCTTGGGGGTCTTTTTGGGAAAAAATTTAAAAATTCATCAGGTCATCGGGGTTAAATTGGAAAAATTAAATAAAAACTACAGGGAGTTTTTAGAATTTGTTTGGAAATAGTTGAATGCAAAGGCAAAAAATTAAATAAATAAATAAAAAAACCCCGAGGATTAAAACCCCCCTAGCCTGCCTAGCCTGACCCCCCTTTTAAATTGGCCAGGGGGGATATTAAATAGTTTTGGGTTAAATTGTGTTAGTAGAAGGGGAAAAAAAAAGGGAACAGGGCTACTACATTTTGACCCCTTCATCGTTAAAAATGGGGTTCAGCTGTCAAATGTCAAACCAACATGGGGGAGCCAATCACCAGCCCTGGGGGTTAACGTGGAGCGGGGGCCTTTTATTCAGCTTTTTTAAAATTTTAAAACCATAATTTTTAATATTAAATAATCACATTGCATATATTAAATCAATTTATTAAACCACATTGTTACATTTAACATAAAATTACAATACTACATTCAACTAACTATACTTAACCTAAAATTACAATTATCGTTATGAAAGGGAAAAAATATATTTTTAAATCTTTCTTACAGATCCTATTAATGGTGAATATCTAACAAGTTTGTCATGAATAATTAAACAGTAGGCACTGGTGTTTGCGGGAAAGTTTTCTTTTGTTTCAATCTCTAGTCTTACATCAATAATACCAGAATTTAATATTTCATTCTGTCTTGAACAATCAATTACAATTAGAGGCGCATACTTTTTAAAGTTTTTGGGGGTAAAAAGTAGTTCGTTTTCTTTCTCGTAGTAGCTCTCTTGAAATTCGGAATACATTTCATAAAGAGTAGCTATTAGTCCTCTTGAAATCTCCAAATTTAAATTATCATACGGATAAAATTCTGAATTTAAATAAAGCTTTACATTTGATACATTACAATGATTAAATAAGCTGCTTTTTTTGTTGGATTTATCCTTTCGGCTGTTTTAAAACCTAAAATTATCCATCTGGGTCTTTCCACCTGCACCGAAGTCTTTATATTCCAGATAAGTTGTTTTCCAGTTGGAACTGATGGATGTTCTGTGAGTTCCCAGCTTCTAAAACCGATATCCAATTCGGTTCCATTTTCAATAAGTTTTAAAAGCTCTATCCTTTCGACATCAGATACTGTAATATGTGGTAGCCTCCAAACAATCTTATCAATAGTAACTCCTACATTTTCTGCATCAACCGTGTTAATAATAGCATTTATGTCAGAAGGGCTTCTTACTAACACCAATTCGTGCTTAATATTTATGAGTATTTTTTGAAAGTCTTCAGCAAATCCTAGTAGGGTTCTTAGCGGCACACAAACATTAAAACTTCCAGTGGTCGGGTCAACGATATCGCAAGTAAAATCATCATCAATACTCCAACCAGCATTTTTATATTTATTTAATTTGTTAGCATTGTAAGAAATATATCCTTTCATGGTTGCTGCTATTCCAGGATATCTAATCGAGTCAATAACCTTTCCACCAATTTCAAGACGAATTTCTTCAAAGAGGTGACCGAAAAAGTTGTTTACAAGTTTCGCTGTGTTTGAAACTCCTTTTAAAAGTCTTTCTTCTAGCTAAATATGACTTGCCCAAGGAAGAGTGTATATATTGATTTGCTGTACCGGTATTTCGTCATTATTTTTAAAAGAGTTAGTGTACGGCAAATGACTATGTCTCTCAATTTTTGTAATAGAGTTATCAAAGTTTAGGGGGTCCGTCACATTTAAAATACTCATTTTGAGAATTCTTTACAATTAGGCCTAGAGATTCAAGAAACTTTTTATTTTCTGCTGTTAGGCTCTTTTTAGTTTTTAACAATTGTTCAAAATCAGCAATTTTCGTGGTGTTATATTTAATAACCATACTACGTCTGCTCTGTACAGCAGTTTGTCATATACTGATAAACACGACACAAAACGTTTGCCTATATAGATTTTCTTTTAAAAGCATTCTTACATAATAACTTCTCCTCTAAAGTCAACCAATTCCCCGTCTTGATCGACCAGTTTCAATACAATGTTGTCTATAACTCTAGTAGATACCGGCATATAAATCACATTTCGAGGAATTTCTATTATTTTAAAACCAGCCGGTACTGATGGTGAAAATGCATGTATTGTATGAACAAGCTTATTATTGTGATAAGCCCCTGTAACAATATTACACTCGATTTTAATCACATTAATTTTTAAAATATTTACAGGGGTTTGATATACATGTTTAATATTGGGCTGTAGCAAAATATTATGAAATCCTAACAACTTTCCAATAGAATTTTTCTTAGTAAAGTCAACTGTATGAGAACATTCAAGCTCACACTTGAGCGTATTTACATTGCCCTTTAGACTTAGGGTACAATTAAATTTCTTGTTACTTTCATTTTGTCACGAATTGCTTGCTGTAGATTATCATTTATTGCAGTTATTTCGTACGATCCAGTGGGGATTTCCAAAGTAATATCACCAACATAAAATTTAGTATTGGTTTTATCAATATTGGGAATAGCATTAAAAGTTTCTAAACTAATTAGACCAAGTTCATACTGGCTAGTTTCATCCCTCAGATCAAGAGGGGGAGTATAATTAGCTTTTAAAATTGAACTGTTACCACTCAAACTAAAGGTATGCATGATGGCTCAATTAAGACTGAAGATATATTCTGTATTTATATGTATTTATAAGGCTTCAAATATAGACCTAGACCACCCTTGTAAGGCCCTAAATATAAACCGCTTCCAGTTTTCCCAAGAGCTATGGATTCCATTGTTTTGTTATGTCGCTGAGACTCCTTCAATTTGGGCTGCAGCATTCCTAGCATTGTTCACTGCATTTATTATCCCCCAGTTCCTCCGCTAAGGGCCCCAAATTGCGCTTAAACCGGCAAAAAGTGGAACTAAAAATGGTAGAAAACCTCCGATTTTGGGGAGAGGCACAATGCCTGTAGGGTGAACTTTTTCCACACCAGTAAATGCTTTTAAAGCTACTTCAGCAGCTGATGTGAGGTCGTGAGGTTTTTCAGCATACAGTGCATCCCTCGCTTTGTGAAAAGCAGTCATGAAAGAAATACCTTTGCCCCTTGGAGCAGTAATTTTCTTGTTTGATTTCTTTTTAAACTTCTGCATGTCTGCACAGTACAAACTCTTTAGTAATACTAACTGTTATATAAGAATATTAACTAATTAATACATACCTCTCTATACTCTACAGTCATTGTTCATCAACCAGTCATTACAATAACACGCATCTAAATTTAAGAATATTAACTAATAAATACCAGCCTTTCTATACTCTGTAGTTATTGAGCACCAACCAGTCATTACGATAACACGCATCTAGGAGGCTACTTGGAGAAAAAGGGATCCTTGGATAATAAAAATATAGTTATTTAGAAAAACAGGGCTGTTATTTGAAAATACAGGGCTGTTATTTGGAAATACAGTGCTGTTATTTAAAAATACAGTGCCGTTATTTGAAAACACAGTGCCGTTATTTGAAAAACGGTACCGTTATTTGTAAATACAGTGCCGTTATTTGGAAATACAGTGCCGTTATTAGAAATACAGTGCCGTTATTTGAAAATACAGTGCCGTTCTTTGGAAATACAGTGCCGTTATTTGGAAATACAGAACGATGGCGAGGAAGCTGATTTAAACAGAA
Source organism: Listronotus oregonensis (assembly GCA_019359885.1). Lineage (NCBI taxonomy): Eukaryota > Metazoa > Arthropoda > Insecta > Coleoptera > Curculionidae > Listronotus > Listronotus oregonensis. Next base: position 7,592 of record JAHBCN010025067.1, on the reverse strand, counting down.
TTATGTATGAACATAACCCCGAAGAAAGTTACTTTGACGACGAGTTTAGAGTCGATCCTCAATATAACCCTGTTCAAATGGATAGTATTACGGAAGAATCCTTTAGGAAATATCTAGATCAGTATGATCCGCTACCGAGAGAATATGTGAAAGGATTTATAACTGATACGGAAAACGAGTACGATCGCACATATTTAAAACATGATATAGCCACCGATTCTCACTTTTGGTGATTCTCGGCTTGAATTTAACGGACCGGATATTTATATTAAAGGAGAAAAATTTACGGAACTCCCGGGCTATATGAACTTTTATTTAAGACCAATCCATTAAAAAACAAATTGACAGCACTTGATGAGCGAACCTTTGCAAAAATTATTTTGCTAACAAATGCTAGCAAGAGAAATTTTAATGAAAAGGAACAACATGTAGGAAACAGAGGTCTCAAATATATGCTAACAATTAAACCATTACTCGAACGTGTAAAAGAGGAAAATGCAAGAAAGCAGAAAAGGAACGTGACAAGCAATTACGAATTACACGTGCACAACAGCCTCAGGGTTATGGCTTACCAATCGATAGTCAGCTGGTTTCTTACCTGATTACAAAACATTTTCCAATAATAAAATTGACTACGTTTACTGGGATGATCCAAATGAGCTTGTGGATAGATTAAAATTGTTAATGTCAAGTAAGGTAGCTGGTAATCACTCCCATGAAAACGAGATTATAAGTATTCTTGAAGAGTTAAGAGAAGCTGGTATCATTGAATAAACTGATTAGACATAGTAACATAGTATCATTAGCACGATAACTCTGGACAAATTCGGACGTAATTTAACACATCCCTATCATCTAGCAAAAAAGCTTAAAAGAGAAAATGATTTGAAAGATATTCCTGAAAAGACTTTGTATGGTTACATGAATATAATGTTGACTTGCGAAAAGGGTTCATCAAGGTATCTTTTTATAAATGGTTTAAAATTTGACTATTATGTTTCCTATTAAGATTGGAATAATTGAATATGTTAACATTGACTCGCCTGTAAAAACTTTCATTAACAAAAAAGAATATAACGTACCAAGAGATTTACTGCAGCAAGAGTTAAAATTTGATGATAAAATTACGTTTTTATGGGATAAACTAAAATCACATACTAAAATATCTGTTGAGTTTGTAATTAAATATCCTATTTCATAGGTTTGGTATATAGATACATCTTTGTAATTTTAGGTTAAGTTTAGTTAGTAGAAAGTAATAGTTCTGTAATTGTAATTTTATGTTAAATGTAACAATGTGGCTTTAATAAATTGATTTAATATATGCAATGTGTTTTATTATTTAATATTCAAAAATTATGGTTTAAATTATACGAGCTGAATATAAGGCTCTGCGCTCCACGCTTAAGCCCCCAGGACTGGTGATTAGGCGTGGGGCCCCGCATGTTAGGTTTGACATTTGACAGCTGACAGCCGCCATTTTTTAATGCATGCACAGTGCTCTAAAATAGTAGTAGCCTAAGATTCCTAATTATTTACGTCTCTTCTACTATACACAATTTAACCAATACTATTTAATATGCCCCGGTGGTCGCAAGGTTTAAGGAGTTGGGATCAGAAGCAATAGGACGAGGCGCTAGGTGGTTCGAATCCTGCTGGGTTATTATTTATTTATTTATTTAATTATTTTCGTCACTTCCGCTATTCAACTATTTCACAACAATATCTAATTTCTCCCGTGGTGCAATGGTAGCGCGCTGGGCTGTGAAGCAAAGGACGACGGTTCGAATCCTGTTTTTATTTAATTATTTCCAATTTAACCCTGATGACCTGATGACGTATTTAATTATTTCCATGATGACGTCAGATGGGGTTCCCTTAATAGCAGCTAGTATGGTTAGATGATATCACTCTACAAAAACTACCCCTATATATCACGTGGTTTAAAAACAACCCCTATTTTGAATAAGGGTTGAGGATGGCGATAAAATTGTGTTTTAGGGGCTGAAATTTCTCCCATGTTTTTCTTATGGGAAAACTACCCTTATTGGTCTCATAGTCACATAGCATATCTACTAACAGTCGTAAAGTAAGAGAATAAACCTACGAAAAAAAAAAAACGAATGTTCTGGTTATATAAGAAAATTAATGTTTTAACAGCTATTTTTCGGATTTGAGACGCCAGTTATTAAAATATTGCCTATTTAAAAAAGTTCAAAAGTGGAATATAAATCCCAAAGGAAGCGAAAAGCTATTATATTAAGACCACAAATATTCAAGAATGTTAATTTTTATTCTGGAATACTGAAAGGAAAGCAAATTATTTGATAACTTTTTATTTGTTCCAGAAAAAAATAAAATTATATTTTTAAACTCATAAAAGCAGGCCAGAAAACTTTCGCAACATTAAATTTGTGTTAATACAATAAACTTAAAAAAGTTGTAATAATGAAAAATGAGAATAAAAAGTAATGTAAATTGAATTTAATAGTATTTCATTGCTATATATCTTTAAAATTGCATACACCTACGTTATACGATTCATTAATTTAAAAGATCCGTTAACGATCCGCTAAAAAGTAGGGGATACGGATACGGACACAGATCATTTTTCCATCTCACATATCTGCGGATACGGACACAGAAACAAATACCTGGCACATTACATAATAGTCTAAAAGCTAGAAATGCTTTGAAAGAGTTAATTTTAGATCAGCTGATTTTTTGAAATTTCTTTTCTTATAGAAATTAGAGAGGGAAACAGTAGGTCTCGCACCTGAAAATGGTTGCATATACCTGTGCGCATCGTCTCTTTACGGGTAAATAATGTCAATTAAAAAAAAATTAGATTTTTTAAAAAATTATCATTTTTTAATGTTCTTTTAGCAACATAAATTTTTAACATTTAGACAGTTTCGCGATTGCTTACATCGATCCAGGCACAATTTAAATAATAATAAAAAAAATTAAATTATATTATTTATCTAGTTGCTCATAACCACAAAACATTAGAGAATGTATTTACTACCGTGGAAAAAGTAGCATTTAAGACTCATTAAGCAGCCGTGATTTTTTTAGCTCTCTATTAAATTCAATACTATTTGTTTATAGTTCGGACTCTTGTTATTTCCCGGAAAATTTTTTACTACGTCCTTAAAACATAACCTTGTTGCCTTATTTTTATTTATTTTTGTAACAAATGTATCATTCTTCATTATCTTACGTATCTGAGGTCCACCGAAAATTCCTTTGTTAATTTAAGCTTTACTTAAATCGGGAAACCGATTTCGAAGATAAGCGAAGCATCTACCATCTTTATTTAAAAATTTGACTCATTGTTTTATGAGTCCCAATTTAATGTGCAAAGGTGATATAAGGATTTTTAATAGATCGACAAGCGACTTCGCTATTACATTTTTTAAAATATTTCAATGACGACGAAGATTCTTCTTAGTGTACTGCAATGATATATTTGGATTAATGAAGTACTTCAGACATATATGTTACAAACCGAATGAGGGGCGTCTGTTCATTGATTTGTCTAAGAAAAGCATAAAAGTCGTTTTACTACATAATATCAATGCCTATGCACTATGCAGCCGTTTCCATAAAACATTCGGTAATATTGAACAAAGAGTACTGTAACATGGAGGTAATATTAAACAGATTCAAATACGACGAACATAAATGAAAAATCTGTGATCTTAAGATCCTAACAATATTACTAGGCCAAAACTCGGGATTTACAAAATATCCTTGCTTTTTATGTTAACAGATTAGCAGGGATCGTAAAAACCACTACGTGAAAAATGTGTGGTCTTCTAGAAAAAAACCTGGTTCTAAAAATCATTATACCATTTCTGCACATTAAATTGGGACTCATGAAACAATGGGTTAAATCTTTAAATTAAGATGGTAGATGCTTCACTTATCTTCGAAATCGTTTTCCCGATTTAGGTGACGCTAAAATTAACGAAGGAATTTTCGATGGACCTCAGATAGGTAGGATGATGAGGATGATACATTTGTTACAAAAATGAATAAAAATTAAAGATCATGGTTATGTTTCTAGGACGTAGTAAAGTTTTCTCGGGAAAATTTCAAGAGTACAAACTATAATCAAATAGTATCAGATTTGATACAGAGATACACAAACCAAGACTCCTTAATGAGTCTTAAGGTGCACTTTTGACACTTCCATTTAGATGATTTTTTTAGAAAATTTAGGTAATTACTATAACAAACAAGTTGGAAGATTTTACCAGGATATTAAGAAAATGAAGCGTAGGTACGAAGAAAGAGGGGATAAATATATGTTAGTCACTTACTGTTGGCCATTAAAAAAAGATTTACCATCAAAAGAAATCCACTTCGCAAATCTTTTGACAACAAAGTCGTTCGATACCAAAAAAAGGAGTAATAAACTTATAAATTCATTACGTTAAATTTATTAAAGTTCCACCATTCTTGCCATCATACATCTGAGTAACCATGATATATAGGGGATACGGATACGGACACAGATCATTTTTCCATCTCACATATCTGCGGATACGGACACAGAAACAAATACCTGGCACATTACATAATAGTCTAAAAGCTAGAAATGCTTTGAAAGAGTTAATTTTAGATCAGCTGATTTTTTGAAATTTCTTTTCTTATAGAAATAAGAGAGGGAAACAGTAGGTCTCGCACCTGAAAATGGTTGCGTATACCTGTGCGCATCGTCTCTTTACGGGTAAATAATGTCAATTTAAAAAAAAAATAGATTTTTTAAAAAATTATCATTTTTTATGGTTCTTTTAGCAACATAAATTTTTAACATTTAGACAGTTTCGCGATTGCTTACATCGAACCAGGCACAATTTAAATAATAATAAAAAAATTTAAATTATATTATTTATCTAGTTGCTCATAACCACAAAACATTAGAGAATGTATTTACTACCGTGGAAAAAGTGGCATTTAAGACTCATTAAGCAGCCGTGATTTTTTTAGCTCTCTATTAAATTCAATACTATTTGTTTATAGTTCGGACTCTTGTTATTTCCCGGAAAATTTTTCACTACGTCCTTAAAACATAACCTTGTTGCCTTATTTTTATTTATTTTTGTAACAAATGTATCATTCTTCATTATCTTACGTATCTGAGGTCCACCGAAAATTCCTTTGTTAATTTAAGCTTTACTTAAATCGGGAAACCGATTTCGAAGATAAGCGAAGCATCTACCATCTTTATTTAAAAATTTGACTCATTGTTTTATGAGTCCCAATTTAATGTGCAAAGGTGGTATAAGGATTTTTAATAGATCGACAAGCGACTTCGCTATTACATTTTTTAAAATATTTCAATGACGACGAAGATTCTTCTTAGTGTACTGCAATGATATATTTGGATTAAAACGTTACGGTTTTATTTGTACGTATATTGCTTCTTTTTGGGCCCAAAATTTTATGAGATAAATATGGTTTCGATTAAGTTCTACTTCGATTAGGCTAAATATTCTATTAAATATGTCTGTGTTTATTTAAGCTTCTCCTTGTCAGAATTTGAATGTGATATGTGTATGCATGAGTCTCTATCAATCTGTGTGTGCATAATTTGAATTGAAGTTCGATAAATTTAGTATATTTAACCCTGGAATGACCATGACGATGGCCCAACGTGTTTGAACTGACCATGGGTTTGGGCTCAGTAACTTCAAAACTTTAAATTTGGTTGCGGTGGATTCTGCCGATTTGACCTTCAAATGCCCTTGACTGGCAGTTGGCCACGGATTCGAATTCAGCGACCTCAAAAACCTTGGTATACACTGTTTAAATTTGGTTGCAATTATTTGGCAGACTTGACCTTGAAATGCTCTTAACCATGACTCGATAAGGTCAAACTGACCACGGATTAGTATTCAGCGACCCCAAAACCATAAATTCAAATTTGGTTGCGATTAATTTTGTAGATTTGACTTTGAAATGCTCTTGACTATGACCTGACAAAAACATAAAGACACCATGGTCAAGCCTTCCATTTTTTTTGTGGGGCTGTGAACGAGTATACTCATAAAGTAAGGCCCAGGGATTCATCAATTTATTCGGGATCGTTTTACTAGATTTTTAATTTTAATCGCGATATTTTAAATTGTTATGCTACCATCGGTCAGAGCAGCATTTGAAGAAAATTTTACGTTTTAACATCACAGCTCACCGGTTTATAAAGCCAGAATAGTTACCGGTTATTTGGTTTTAATTTTTTTCTTTTTTGTCGCCGCGTGGCGTTAACGAAATGGTAGTAAATTTTTGAGTTTTTTTCAAAAAAAAAAAATGTAATGGTATATTAATTTTTATATATTTTAAAAAAAAGGTAAATTTCTTCATAATTTAATAAAAAAAAATTTTTTATCTTCCTTTTTTTTAACCGTTGATATTGACCAAAATATAATTTTATTACATTAAAAAATGACACGCCATGTTTTTTTCAAAAAAAAAAATCAGTTTTGTAATCGCTTATTAGTTGCAAAAAAAGAACCTCTTGACTTTTTTTATTAGATAAACGGTTTTGGATTGAAAAAAAAAAAAAGGTTTACATACTGTTTACAAGATAATTATAAGGTAATATGAAAAAGAAAATCGATATATTTATTAAAAAAAATTTTTTAAAAACCCATTTTTCTACTTGGTGTTGGTTGTAAGCCCCCTAGCGGACGTTTGACAAACTCGAAAAAAAAATTTTTAGCAATTTCCCCTTTGGGGACTTTTTTATGATTTTTTTTTTAAAACTATACGACCAATATCTTTTGAGAAGGCCGCTTTTAACTGATCACCCTGTACAATTTTAAGGCCAATCTGAATGTTTGTAGAATAAAGAGGCGAGTTTTTCAACTCCCTGAGTCCCTTAAAAAGTACTTTTAACACAAATATCATACAATATTTTTTCTACAAACGCAATAATGTAGTTAAAAACAAATTACAAAAATTAAAATTTTTCAATAGCATCGTATATAAAAATTATTGAAGTTGGCATTTATTAATCAATTCTAGCAACTGTTGTTGATGCTGATTGGTTACGGCATGTTTACTTCAAATTTGATACGTGTCAGTTTTAGCTCGTTTTGGTTTTATTAAAATAAAATTGAAATGGAAGAAAATGTAGGAGAAAGTATTTTACGATCCATTAAAGAGATAGATGAAGCGGCCAGTAGAGCATTTGGATTTACTGCCCAGGGAAAACTGTATCAATATTAATTAATATAAATGTTACTAAATAAATAAACGTTGACGTTATTTTTTTAAAAATTTTTAATTTCACTTTTAACACAAGTGCTTTAAAATGTTACTTTACGGCACTAGTGCTTTTTTTAGGTCGGTGTCAGCAAAATAAGATAAATATAAGAAGGTATAGTCCAAATTTAAATCATTTGTAATGACGTCATTTTTGTTTATCTTTGTTTAGTATATTCCAAACAGCGGTGACAACAAATTTTTGAAAAAAAAGGGGGTCGATCATTATTCATTTTTTTATTTTTGGTTTTAAAGTATCCGTCACTGTCAATCAAAAACATTGGTGTGTCAACTTGTTGTTATTTCGAAAAGCATAA
>JAHBCN010025066.1:0-11429 GCA_019359885.1 Listronotus oregonensis | reverse complement strand
TTCTTTTTCAAATATCTCAAAAAGGGTTTTTATGATTTTTTTAAAAAAGTAAATGCAATATAAATCGAAGTTTTAAAAAAATTTTTAAAAAAAAACTGACTTTTTTATCGTTTTGTAAAAAAGATATTAAATTTTGAAAATTTACATAGGTGTTATTAAGAAATAGTGTACACTTTTTTTTTTTTTTTTCCCACTTAATCGCTTTTATGGAATGTGTATTTTAGGACTAGGTGGGTCCAAAAGTGAAAAATATTACTGAAGAACGTGTTTTTGTAAGTCTCCTAAAAAAAAATTTTTTAAGCATTGAGAACCTCTAACTTTTGGAAAAACTATTCGATCTTATTTGGAACACCCCTTTTTTTTAGTCCTTTTAAAATAATGCATCACAAATTTTAAACTAAAAAAAAAAAAAAAATAACCGTACTGGTAATATTCAAGACAATCCCCCCCGTTCAACAATCTTTTTTTGTTAGTAAAAGGGGGAGGGGGGAAGGATAAGAGAGGAAAAAAAATCCCAATCTCGATTTGACTTGTAGATGAGCCGCGCTTTTCTTACTAAAGGCGATATTTTTGTCCACGACTGTTACGAGTGCACTACCAAATTTGGTTCAAATAAAAAACTTAATAGAAAAAAGCAATCTATTTTTTTGGGGGATTTCCCCCCTTTTTAAAGGGAAAGGGGAAAAAAATAATGTTCTGATAAATTTTTCTTTCTTTTTTTAAAAAAAAAAACCCCCTTTTTCTAAAAAAAAAGTATTTTTTGAATGTTTAGTGCCCATGCTCAAACGGCTATGGGAGCCGTTTTTACAATTGTTAAGGAAAAAATTTTTTAAAAAATTTTTTATTTTTTATTAAATCAAAAAATAAAAAAAAAGGGGGAGCAAGAAGTTGATTAACGTCTTCAGTTTAATTTAATTTACATAATTTTGCTTAACACTATATTTTGTATTAGCGGACGATTTTTTTGAACAACATTTCCATCTATTACCTAACGTTTTACCTCATTAGTTAATAATTTGGGATATTTTTCCCCCTTTTTTCAAACCTAATATCATATATTTACTTTTTAAGCCTTAAAATTTAAAAAACCTTTTTGGGTCATATCACCGTCCCGAAAATATCCAATAAACCAGACCAATCATCTTACGGTAAATTTCTAAAAAACGGAAAAAAAACCTCCGGCTCCATTTAAGTACATTGTTGCCTCTTTTGTATAAATGCCTCCTTTATTCCTAAGGATAGGTCTAAAAAGGGGAACTTTGAGGAGCGATTTAAATTAATTGAAAATTAAATTCTTTTACGGACGATATTAGATTAAATTCATCTAAAACCGACGGTACAGATAATCCCCCCTTTAAAAAAAGGTCGTTGGGCCCCCAGTCTTTCGGAACAACCCCCCGGGGAGATTATTGGGAATTCTGGATTTTTTTGGGGTTTTTTTTTTGGGGAAATTTTTTAATGTTTTAATAAGAGTTTATGTTATGATAAGTTTAACAAGATTACCAACTGTTATGGTAATAATGTTTAAAAACAAAAATTTGATGAATGTAGGAATTTTTTTGGGTATTTTATTTTCTTATTAAATCAAAATGAAATAGAAAAAATTATTTACATTTTTTTTGTGGTCTTTTTGAATTCTAAAATAACGAAAATTTTTTTGAATGTCAAAATAACGAAAAATATATATTTGAAAAAGAAATTTTTTATGTCTGCATGTGGGGCAGAATTAGGAATCGAACCCTTTTTTTGGGAAACGAACCCGGGGGTCGATTTATTTTTTTAAAAAACCCAAAATTGGAATCGATTATTTTTTAAAAAAAAAGGATTCGTGATCGGGATTCGTTATATAATTTTAAAATGATCCGGAATCGATTTTTTTTGGGAAAGGGGTTTTAAATTTTCCCCAAAAAGGGAAACAATTTTTTATATTTCGAATTTGGGACCAATCTTTTATAAATGGCAAAACCCCCCCATTTTAATTAAATACGCCATTTAAAATTTTTTAAAAATTTTTTACCTAAGATTTTTAAATTTTCCCCGATTTTGATCTAGCCCCCTTTAAAAAAAACCCCAATATCCTGAAACTGAGGCAAATGGGGTTTTTTTTTAAAAGCCAAAATCCACCATTTTAAATCTCCCTTTTTAAAAAATTTTCCCAAAATTTTTTCGTAAGATTCCTAATCAGCATAACATTGTTTTTTGGGAAAAAAAGATGAAAAATTTTAAAACATGTGATTTTTAACCTAAACGGGTTTTTTCAAGTCCAGTAAAACAACATTTAAATGAAACATTTTTTTCGGGTGGTATCCTAAAACGGGCATACATTTTACTTGCATGTGATTTTAAAATTATAATGGCTCGATCTTTATAATTTTAATATCCTCTTCGGTTCCCGTGAAATCTAAAAAATTTTGATACTAAGAAAAAAATTTATTTTATAAAATAGGAGCAAAGTTAAGGGTTTGTAGCCGCAGTATCATATATGATACAGGAGTGATGTTAGCGTGTCGCTTGGTATCACCGGCTACAGAATTTTTTGGCAGTAGTATCAAAGAATAAAAAAAAAAAGAAGCGACATAAAGTTCCCAATAGCATTGGGTTATATGGGAAAAAATTTTGACGTCACTTTAGACGGAACGACACTTAAAAAACTTGGGGGTACCAGAGAAATATCAACGGAAAAAATTCAGTTTTACGGGGAAAAAAAATTTATATGTATAACTATACATTGCCCCCCTGGAAAATCGTCCCTTTCAAGGAGTTTTTCTTTGCATTTTTTTTAGGGTTTTTTTTAAAAAAAACAGATTAGATTATTTTTAAGAAAAATTATTTTGGGGGCAAAGCGTTTTTTTACGGGGGAAAAAATATTGAAATTTTTTTTTAAAAAAAATTTAATATTAATTTTTTGGTGAACAGATGAAAAAAAATTTAAAAAAATATTTATTTCAAAATTGTAATAAAACAATAAGTGTTTAATATATGGTTTTTGAGGTCTTCGAGTACCTATGCAGAATTACATTTTGTAATTTTTTTTTACGTCTAACTAATTTGACTGTATAACTTTTTGGAAAAAACAAAGGGGGTTCCCGTTTTTTGCTTCCCCCAAAAAATTACTCTTGATGTACATCTCCCATTTCAAAAAAAAAAAAAAATTTTTTTAAAAAAGGTATGCGATTCGGGGGGTTTTTCTGGGGTCAAAAATTCAGGGGGGGGATGTTTTAGCATTTTCTTTTTTGGGGTAACAACAACAAAATTTCTTAGTAAGAATATATAATATACAATGTAAGCATGCTTTAAAAAAAAGGGGGTTTCCCCCCATTAAATTAATTAAATTTAATAGTGGGTTTTGGGGGTTTTTGGGAAAAAAATCTCAGTGATTTTTGGAAAGAATAGAGTGGAAGAACTTGATAATAAGGTGGCTCAAAACATCACTAAAATAAACAATTTTATTTTTTTTAAAGACTAAATGCCAAGGCTAGAGCTTGAATGTTCAAGGTGAGATAAAAAATAGTGATTTTAAAAAAAAGTAGGCAAACAGTTTATTGAAATTACAAAATCTGAAAGTTACATCGACATTTTAAACCGTGACTATAAATTGATTTATATGTGTGATATAATTTTTATTTTCTTATCTTTTTTTTTGGTAGTTTAGATTATCGTATCAAATATGTTAAGCCTAATAAATTTTTTTTATAATTTACTTTTTTGGGGAAAATTTTTTTGGGGCGGGATGAGTAAATTCTATTTTTTTCCTTTTTTTTTTTAAGGGTTTTTATGTGAAACTTCCTGTTTTATACAAATGTCTTCAAACTTATTTTTAAAGCATGTTCCAAATCATAAACATATTTAATAAACAAATCGGGAGGGTGTTGCAACGCTCCATAAATGTTTTTTGAAATTGTCGTGATGGGTTTTTTTGGGTTCGTTTTTTTTTCAGTAAATATTTTTTTTAAAAGGGTTTTCATGTAATAGTAGCCAACACTAACTTTCCTAATTTAAATGCAAGGCCCTGTATATTAGTAAATTTTTTTGGGTTCTTCAAAATTTTTTTTTAGATATATTTCAGGGCCCAATTTTTTATACCTTTTTTTAAAATATTGTGCTTTTAGATATTTTTTCTTGCATGCTTGCCAATTTTTTGGGAGTTGTTTTTTGTGCATATACCAAAAGAGGTACCCTTTGGGGGAAAAAACGTGTAAAGGGGAAAAATAGGTGCATAACCTCTCTCCCTCTGTCTCTCTCTCAATTTGTCGGGGGTTTATACTGCCTTCCGCCAAGTAATCAGCACAAGGGGGAGAAAATGTTATACAGCTATTCTTCTTACTCTCTCGCACGTTTGTCCGCACAGACGAGCGGAAAAAGGTTTCCTCTAGTAGGTGTATGCACAAAAAGTAACCCTCACCAAAGTGGCAAAGATGCAAAGGCAATAGATGCAGTAAACCTGAAAACGCTTAATATTTACGAAACAGTTGAAGATAGGTATAGGACATTGTACATAAAATATGTCTAGAATGCTTTAAAAAAAAACCCAAAAAATTTAGTAATAAAAAGGGGGTTGCATTTAAATTACAAAAATTGATACGGGCCCCCCGTCACTGACACACCTTGTATAAACAGTTTTAGTTGAAAAAAATGCGAAATTTAAAAAAACCAATCGACATGTCCGAGCTTTTTTTTGAATAACCCCCCCTTTATTTAATAATGAATTTATTCCATTTGGCTGATCCACACTGTATATTACCAAAGAATTAACATCTAAAGATTCGCATTGTGATCTATAATTTTTACAAGTATCACAATTACTATGCATATTTAGTGTTTTTTTTTTTAAAATATCCAAAAAAAATGAATGAAACTAATGAAACAGCACATAAAACTCAACAAAGCACTAAACGAAACATGTAATCCCGGACTAAAAGCTCCCCGGGAGCGGGTTGACAGTTAAACAGTTTAAAAACCCCCCCTAAAAATTTTGAGACTTCGAATATTGTCGCTTCTTATTGGGGGTTTTTATTCTTTGGTGTATGCCATTATTAACAGGTGGGTGCGCGGCCAAAAATAAACATAACCATGCCGATCGAGGGAAAAAAAAAGTAAGTAAGCAACTTTTTTTTTTTTTTATTGCATAAAACATATGATAGTATTATAGTAAATGTGTCAGCATGTGTAGCATAAAGATTTTTTTTCCTGACGTATTCTGTGTTCCAATATTTGTGAAGTATCATGGGTGATACAGTGGGTCTTTTAAATTTGATGTGACGTATATTATAGATAAAAATGTCATTATTCCCGGGCCTTTGTTTTTCCCCAGGGACTTCAGGAATTAGCGGATAACATAGATCTTGATCAATCTGGAATGTAGATGAATTTTTTGTTGATTCAGATGAAAACAAAAAATATGATTCCTCCTGAAAAGGGCCAGCAACTACTGTTTGTCACTTTGATGATGATTGGAGTTCTTCAGATGGGTAACCCCTTTCTCGATTGATTCCAGCTTCAAAAAAAAAGGGGGGTTTTGGGGTTTTTCAATTTTTTGAAAATGCAGGCACTGTGATCTCGATGACTATGTTAAGTCACCCTAGGGAATATTTTCATATCATATCAGTGATTTATTCTTTGAAGATGTTTCGATATTTACAAATAGGGGGGAAATAAGTACGACAGGGCTTTTTTTTGGGGAAAACTTCAGCTGTGGAAATTCAAAAAGTAGGTATTTGGTTGCTCTATGTCGATTGGGTTTTTAGGATTGCCTCGATTCAAAATTTTTTGGGGCCCCCGCCCCCCAATTTTTCCCCAAAATTCAGAAAAAAATCTCAAGAAATCGTTTTTTCAAACTACGCTCACGATTAAAGATTGTAGACGATAATCAGTTTCAGAGAAACAAAAGTCCTTAGATAGTTTTTGGAAAGTCAGACCTTTTCCGATGCAGTTCAAAGAGGTTGTAGATTGAAAAAAGGACCTACAAACCCCCATTGATGAAGAGATGATCCCGTTTACTGGTCATGTCACTATGCAAATTTTTCAAAAAAAAAACCGAATCCGGTAGGGCAAAAAAACTTTGTCAGGGCCCCCCCTTATGGAATCCCTTTTTTGACTTTTATATGTAAAAAAAAGATTCATCGGTGGAGTCTGTTTTAAAATAACTCCCCCAGAAAAACTAGATGTCGGAGGAAGGATGGTGTTTAAACCCCCCTGATACTCTTCCTATTGGAGTATCAATTTTTACTGACAGATACTTTACTTCCATACCGCTCATAGATATTCGCTCGCGGGGGAAAAATAATTCAAGTAGAATTCCAAAAAATGCAATGCTTCTGCCAAACAATAAATTTTAAAAAAAAAAGGAAAAAGGTTCCAAAAACCCTTTTCTTCAAAGGGGGGAAAGGTAAAATAGCGTTTAAAAGGTTTTTTTTAACCCCGGAAAATTTTTTCTTCTTGGGGTTGTGGGGTAGTACCAGAAGGAATGTGTAGAAGGTGGTCAAAGCGGGGGAAAAAAAACATATTAATATCAAACAACCTGCAATCGTTAATAAATATAACTAGAATCTACTATCTACTAGATCCCAGTAATTCGAAAGTATGCTAGGGGAAAACCCAACCCAAAAAAAATGGACTATTCGATCAATTTACCACTTTATTGACTTCTCTGTTTGCTGCTGGCTGGCTTGAGTATCGGGAAAACGAAAAAACTGCTCGCTTTCCCAAGAAGGAAAAGGGGGTGGATTATCTCGAATTTAATTTATCTGTGGCGAAATCCATGATAACGAAAAACGAGAAAAAAAATTTCCATGGAAGTTGATGACCTTGAAGAGGGTGAAAAAATTTTTGGGCAAAAAAAAAGAAGTGTGGAACCCTTTTTTCCCCAAAAAAAAAAGCAGGCAGAATTTATAATGTAAATTTAGTAGAATTTATGGAATCCCCTTTCAAGCAACACGATCAAGATGCCGTTTCAATGGTTGCAATAAACCAACTTTCCAAAATGTAAACCTTGTGGCATTTATTTGTGTTGCAGTGTGAGAGAAATTGTTTTCTTCAGTTTTATTAATTTATTTATCTTATTTTCTTTGCAATGTAAACTGAAGATGTTTTCATAAATATAATAACACAGTTTCAAAAGTATCATTAGTGTCTTGTTTTTTTTTTTAAAAAAAATAAAAAAAAAAAAAATTCAAATTAAGTACATGAAGTTTTTATTTAAGTCAAAACGATGCCAAAAAAACTAAATACCCCCAAAATTATACCAATACAAAAAATTGTGGGTCCGAAGGGGGTGTTATCCTTGACATAACCCTAAAGGACTTTTATATGGGACATTTTATCTATACTAATATTATAAAAAGGGAAAAATTTGTTTTTTTTTTTTTTTTAATTAAGTAGGCTTTGAAACTACTGGACTTATTTGAAATATTATTTTACCGTTGGTTTTTTATTATCCCTGATGAACCTACGCAATAAAATATTTTTTAAAAAAAATTTGGGATCCCCTAAAATTTGATAATGGGGGGCGGAGGGGGGGCAATCCGTGCGAAGCCGGGGCGGAAAGGGTTTTAAAAATATTCAGGGGGTCTTACAAATTTGAATGGTGAATTTTTAAAATTTTTTAAAAAATTTTTATATTCCGCAAGCAGAAAAAAATTTTTTAAAGGTAATGTAAAACATTCTGTAAAATTACAATAAGGTGTCCCCTTTGTTTTTGGGGGTTTTTTTCAAAAAAAAAAAATTTAAAAAAACCTTTTAAAAAATTTTTTTTAAAGGGGGGGGTTTTATGTTAATCTCAGAAATATTATATTTAAATTTAAAAAAAAAAATTAAGAGTTACAAAACCAGAGCTGGGTTGGAATCCCAATCCTTTTGGAATCAAATCCGGAATCGATTCCTTTCTAAGGATCCGAAGGCTGGAATCGATTACTTTTTTTAAAAAAAAGGGTCCGTTATCCGGGTTTGAAAGTATCCGATTCCCCAAAAAAGGGAAAATTTTTTTCCCCTTTTATTTTTAATTCGAGACAAATGCCCAAAAAACCCCCCCCATTTTTTTTAAGCCATTTCAAATTTCCAAATTTTTTTCCCAAGATTCTTAATTTGCAAAATTTTTTAAAAACCCCCCTCAAAATCCTTATATCTTAAATCTGGGGTAAATTGGTTTATAAATGGTAAAAACCGCCATCTTAAGCCTTTCATTTTAAAGTTCCAAATTTTTTTTTAAGATTCTTAATCAGCATCACATTGAATTTTGGAAAAATTTAAAATAAACATTTTTAAAAAATCTGCCTATTAAAAATCTTAAAATAAAAAACACCTACCATGTGATTTTTAACTAAAAAAATCTAGTTTTTTAGGTCCGGGGAAACATCATTTAAATTTTTTATTTGGTAACCCTAGAGTGTGGTATGTAAAAACGGGCATACAGTTTACTTGCATTTATGTTTAAGGTCGATCTTCATAATTTTTGTTACCCTTTTAGATAACCCTGGGGGGTTTTTTAAAAGGGACATTTAATTATTTCTAATTAGGGTGTCATCCAAAAATAAATTTTAAAAAAAATTTTAAAACACTTTTTTATTTCGTAAGCAGAGAAATTTTAAAAAAGTACTGGAAAAAAGGGCCTGTAAAATTACAATAATACAATTTAAAAAATCGTTTTCAAAAAATCACTTTTTTAAAAAACCCTTTTGAAAATTAAGCATCGCAATTTTAAATGGAGTTCAAAAAAAAGTTCCTTTTTAAAAGGGGGGGTTTTATGTTGATATCAAAAATTTAAACATATTTAAATTTGAAGAATTTTCCCCCAAAAACTAATTTGGCTAAGAGAAAACCCTTTAAAAAAAGGTATCATGATTCGTTTTGGTGATTTAATTCCTTTACGGGGGTCCGGATCCGTAAATCGTTTCCCTTTTTTTTATTTCCCAAAAAAAAAAACCTGAAATAAATTTGAGATTAAAATTAATTTTTTATGTTACTTTAAAACCCCCAAAAACAAACTGTTTTTTTTTTTTTTAACCCCCCCGGGGGAAAAAGGGGGGAAAAAAAAGTTTTTTTTTTTTTTAAATTTTGAAAAACGGAAAATCCTAAAAAAAAAAATTTTAAAAAAAAACGTAGAACGTAAAAAATTTTACAAAAAAAGATTTTTTTTCCCTTTTTTTTTTTTAAAATTTTAAATTATAACTGAGTTTTGGGTAGCTAAAAATTTGGGGTGATAAAAATTTTAAAAAAAAACATAAATTATTAAAAAAAATTAAAAAACCCCCATAGTTTTTTTTTTTATTTATGAAATTTAAAGGGGGTTTTTAAATTTTAGAGAAAAAAATCTTTAGAAAAAATTTTTAAATTTTTATAAAAAATTTTAAAAAAAAATATGATTTTTTTTTAATTTTTTCCCAAAAATTTAGGGGTTTTTTAAAAGGGGTTTTTTTTTCCCCCTTTTTATTTAAATTTTTTTAAATTTTTGGAAAAAAAAATTATATAATTAATGTAAAATTTCACGTTCAAAAATTTTTCATAAAACTTTTTTTTTTTTAAGGACTTTCCGTTTTCTCAAAATAAAAAAAAAAAACTTTTTTTTAATTTTTTTAAACCCCCCCGGGGTAAATTAAAAAAAAAAAAAATTTACAGTTCGGGGTTTTTTTTTTAAAAAAAAAAGGAATCAAAAATTCAAGTTTTAACCTTTTTAAAATTTTTTTTTTCCGACCTAAAAATTTTTTGGGGGATTTTGAAAAGGGTTTTCCCCCCCCCGCTCCGATGTGCAAGCCTTTTTAAAAAATTTAACTGTGGTTAACCCCTTTTTGTCAGGATAAAAAGAGAATATAAAGAAAAAAAAAATATGGCATTAAGCTGATTGGGTTATTGACTAAAGTCTCTCGGAATATGAGAGTAAAACGCCAGTTAACAGGATGTTTAAAAGGGTTAAAAACGGAACAAATTATACGTAAAGAACACGCCAAACTAACAAAAAAATTTAAAATTTTTTAAAAATTTGTTTTAGGGCGGTAGACCTACGTGAACGGATTATTTTAGGAAGTCAAAATTTAAAAAGAATAATGTTAAAAGAATACAAAAAAACCCTACTTATTAAAATGTTTATAAAATACTGCTAGAAAATGGGGTTATTCAAAATTGTTAAAAAGGGGGTAAAAATTTTCAAAAAAAATTTTAAAATGGGGGGGAAATTTTAAATTTTTTAATTTTTTTTAACTATTTAAAAAAAAGATTAAGGCACGAATCTAAAAGTTTTTTTGAATGAGCGAAGCGAGTTCTGCAACTCACATGAGTCCCTTTTTAAAAAAAACTTTTTTAAAAACCAAAAAATTTTTCCCAAAATTTTTTTTAAAAACGCAAAATCAGTTAAAAATTAAACTATTCGAAAATTGAAAGATATAATTTTACATAGCATGTATACAGGTGTGGAAAATCCAAAAAACCCCCCATAGGGATAAAGTGTAATTTCAAACAGAAAAGGACAACCCCTTTAACTTGTAAAAGGAAAAGGGGGCAAAACTTTTCAAATGTGTCGATACTAGTATCAAGCGCTGTCTCGAACAGCGAAGACTACCGATTCGAGGCATACGGCAACCTTCGTCGGCGTACGCTGTTTTTAAAAAATTTTGGCGCGTATGTCAGTGGCGTAGCGTCCCTTTTGGGGGGGGCCCCGTATAAAAATTTGGTTGGGGGCCCTTATAAAAAGGGAAAAAAAAATTTTTACAAAAAAAAAAAAATGTTTGCATAAAAATTTAAAAAAAAAATTTATTCATCATTTATCTATCTGTTACTTTTTTTAAAAATTTTTTTTTAAACAATTCAAATTAAAAAAAAAAATTTCCTTCCCTTTTTTCGGCAAACTGATTTATTAAATCATTTATAGCTGATAATGACTTTACTTTTTCCAAAGTTTCTGCCTTTTTTAACAATAGTGACAGGTCTGACAAAAACGTTCATGTCTCATCGAAGATCTTTGGTAATTTTTTATCAGTTTTAATTTTGAAAAAATTTTTTCAGCAGTTGCGGTTGTAACTGGAAGAGTCAAGAATAGGAAGCATTCTGTTATTACCTCCGGAAAACTTAATGGAATAATTTTTTTTTTAAAATTTTTTATTCTAAGCATGTTTTTTTTAGCCTTTAATTGGTCCCCAAAGATTAACTGGAATGTCTTTACTGTAGTTAGCCGACAGTTTTTTCCCGGGGAAAAATTGAATATCTCTCCGTTTAAATAAGAGAAGAGTTTCTCCGGTTGTCATATTTCGAACATACTACTAAGGTCCCAAAAAAGGGGGTTAAAAAAATTTTTTTAGTTTGAAAAAAATTAAAAATCTAAACAGCAATAATATACATTGACTTTGAAATAGGATTCTGGGTCTGAAATTCTCTCATCTTGTGATAACTCATCAAAAAAAAAAATTTTGTTATCTTTCGCCTTTTGTTTTTAAAAAAAAATTGTT
>JAHBCN010025065.1:0-11460 GCA_019359885.1 Listronotus oregonensis | reverse complement strand
AAACCCAGATGTGAAATTTTGTGAAAATGATTCTAATCTGTAAACATTGGTTCCTGATTAAAAAAAAAATTATTCAGGAATATTTTCAGTTCATATAAACTTTTATCTTTAAATAAACCAAACATTTGCCATACAAAGATGGCACAAATATTTTATAAACATTTTGCATAATATACAAGGTGGCTCAATAGTGTGACAAAGCTTGATATCTCCGAAACCGTTCATGATGGTTAAAAACTGAACATACAAAAATTATAGAAAAAAGGGCGTAAAATGTGAAATTTTCTATTTTAAATTTTCACTGTCACTCAAGAAAACTGCCTTATTTTTAGCTTTTAATCTAAAATAAAAAAATAATGGCGATAAATCCATTTAAAAAATCACCACCCCGTGTATTATGCTGCAAATTGTTCAACTGTCTTATAGAAACAATATCAACGTAGATGGTTTTTAATATCATTTTCCGTCTAAGCCGGAAATGATATTTAAAATTTATTTATATATAAAAAATTTCTATATGACATGAAAATATTATGTTTTATATTAATCCATCTCTTTTACATTTATATCTTAGTTTTAAGAATGGTGCCACTTCTTACAATGTGGAACAAAAATAATGTTTTTTTGTATTGTGGAAATTTTTGATCCACCCTGTAAGTGGCATCACTAGGCTAATAAAAAAACATAAGGAATATGAAAGTAATTTTCAGCTTCTATAACTTTTGCAGCCCTATTTTTCCCTGTCGTGAACGGTTTCGGAGATATCGGGCTTTGTCGGACTATTAAGTCACAATCTTGTTATTTTTGAAACATGTTATTAAATTTACTCGTTATCGTTGTTAGAAAACTGTATAAAAGAACAAAGTGATTAATTATTATTTAACTAAAGAAACCTGTTACTTATTAAATAAATAATCGCCTTTTTTAGCAGTTCTTGACACATTTTTTGTTATGCCTGTATGAAATACCTCTGTATATTGAATATAAAAATTAAATATTATAATATTAAAAAAAAACACAGAAGTGCAAGAGTCTTGCCGGTTGGTCTTGGCCTTGCGTAGTTTTACACTCCTCGGTCTTGGTCTTGGTCTTGGTTTTGGGTTTTGCATACCCCGGTCTTGGTCTTGGCCTTGAAGGGAAAAGGCGGTTTTGGGTTGGTTTTCCCCCCGGTCTTGCTGCAAGACCAAACCCAAGACCGCAAGACCAAGACCGGTCTCGCTCATCACTAAAAATATTTTTTTCAAGAATCTATTTCTGTTTTTCTAATGGAAAATATATAAAAAAAGAAATTTACCAGATAAAAAAAATATTTAAAAGTACAGTTACGATTTTACTTAATATTATTTACTTATTAAAATTTACCTGGGGTAGATATCCACTTCGGTTTGTAGTTCTAGGTCTAGGATTAAATGCTTTTTATTTTTTTTTTATTTAATGCTGGTAAAAACTATTTAAATTTAAAATGTGGCCTTTAAATTGTACCAATTTATTTGTCTAAAAATTCCTAGATAGTTTCATTAATTTTTTTTAATATAGAAATTAAATTTTTAAATGTGTTTTTTAGGTAAACTAATGCGTAAATAATCGTAGAAATAAGTTTATCCTGTAAAATAAAGGGTGTTCTACCATAAAATCATTCAGTTTGGCTGTCATCAGGTTCAGGAAGAAAAAAATTTAGGCAAGTTTATGCAATTTTGAGGCTATAACTTAAAAACTAGAAGTTTCCGACTAAATTTGACTGCATATTTGTGATCAGCGCCCTAAAAAATTCCATTAAACTAAATTTTAATTAAATCGGTCGTGGGTAATTAGAGTTTTTGTTGTGGTTCACATTTTCATTATATTTTTTTATTTCACCATTATTAATGGCAGGTCTGACACTGACTACAGATGGTTTGGAATACGGGGGTTTCGGAATAAAACAAAACAATATTTTTAAAGTTATAAAGAACCTGATTATCGTATATAAAATCTTGTATGTTATACGTACATAAACATGGCTTTATTGGTTTCGTAAGTTTATAGCTTTCCTCGCTAGTTTGCTTGGCCATAAAAAAATTGCTCATTAAAGCAGTGCTTTGTGTGTTTGTAACAGAAATAGCTATTTAAATTTTGTGTTGTTTTACATTAAGCGGTCTGCTCGATAAATTTTGTTATTAAATAAATTAAACACGATTGAATGGTTTAAAAAATCTATTAGGGTGATAGGGGTCAAAAAAATCAAAATCTAGTTTTTTTTGCTATTTTTTATATTTTTTTTTAGAAAAACGTTCAATTTTATTATTATAATTTTTAATTTTTCTAAGTAATAGAAGTTTTAAATAATTTGTGGTTTAAAAATATTTAGGGTAACCTTTCTGCTAAAGACACATCACATATATATTTTTTTTATTATAACGTGAGTCAATAGGTTTTGTTAAATAAAAAAATTAAAAAAATTTAAGCCCCAAAAGCAATTGAATTTTCCGCGAACAATTTTTGAAAAAAAATGTGCTTTATCGACGCTTCGAAGACCTTTAATTTGGCCCAAGCAAAACTAAAGAATCTTTTAAAGCGGCTGAGATCCATTGAATATAAAACTTGAATAAAATAAGAATTATGGCCTTAATACAAATCAAAGATAATACTACTACGGATAAGATGAACCATTCAATGCTATATTTTTCATACCCCTAATGGACTTTGGCTAACGCGAGCCGATGTCCATCGAGAGATTTTCGCGCTATCGTTGAACGAAAGTTAAACAGTGTTGCCGGCAGGCCTTTACTATTGGCGTGATGTATCTGGCGTGATGAAACGCGACTAGAAAATACACAATTCGTTTAGCCGCCCGCTTTCACTACTTCGTGTTCCGAATAAGGTACAAGCGATAGACATTGACAATGTCGCACATGGTTTCGTACCTCGATTCGCTGGGGCAGGGGTTACCGACTTAATCTTTTTCGCATTTACGGAAGCATTGATATCTCCGAACTGATTCAAAACGCCCCATTTAAATGAACCATCTATTCGTAGTAGTATTATCTTTGTACAAATTAAAGAAAAAAAAAATAGGGCCCTTATTTGTTCGTAACTACTTTCAATTTGTTAGTTAATTTAAAGTATATGGTAAAAATATTATATCATAATTTCGAGTTAATTTTTTTTGGGATACAATCAGATATACTATTTTTCATATATAACTTACCAAAGTGGACTCAATTGACTCAAAAATATTTTTCTGCAAACGACGGATGTATAACGGTCTTGTTGTAATACAAAAAATTATTAGTGGTATCCAGGATCCTTCCGTTCTTTTTCCATATGATGTTGCAAAGGGAAAACATTCCACTCTGCACGTCAAGTTGATCTGCTGGGCGGAGTAGAGAATCCCTTGGTAGGGTTTGAGTCTGTCGAAGAGTGCAGGGGGAGCTAAAACATTTAAAATTGTTGGATTCATTTACATCATCAATAAAATAAAATGAAGTAAAATAAAATAAGTTACTCTATTAATTAAAATTACATACAAAAGCTTAATCTAAAATTTGATTAGTTAAACTATTGATCTACATGGTATAATTTTCTTATTTTTTGAGTAACTCTGTATATTTTTACCTACCGTTCACATTTATAAATACAGTGGCCGGCTCACTTTGTCCACCCTCATTAACAGCGATACAAGTGAAATTGCTTCTCGTTTCCAATCCAACAGGGACGATCTTATGTTTGGACGTTGTAATTTCGGTCATTTGGTGGGAACCACGGTACCAAATGTACGTAACATTGTCCGGACGACCTGGAGAGTCCACGT
The DNA here is from genome assembly GCA_019359885.1 of Listronotus oregonensis. NCBI lineage: Eukaryota > Metazoa > Arthropoda > Insecta > Coleoptera > Curculionidae > Listronotus > Listronotus oregonensis. Next base: position 7,670 of record JAHBCN010025065.1, on the reverse strand, counting down.
TACACTCCAGATTTACCTCAGCGCCTTTGAGTACTTTCGTTGGCCAGTAGCTTAATTTAGCTGGACTGGGTGGATCTAAAAGGAAATATTGTATATTGGTAATAAATAATTAGATGAGTGACAGTAACTATTATTTTATGCTTTCTATACAGTGTGTTCGAAATTGGTAGAAAATGTATTGGGATCTTGGAAACCTAAAAAATTAAAAACTTTTAAATCCTAATCTAATACATTCCCTATTAATTCCGAACACACTGCATAAAGAAATATCCAGTTTTTGACTTACAATACACAATAAGCTCCACTGGTTCGGAAACGGGTCCCCATCCAGCAACATTTTCGCCCTGACAAGTATAGTTTCCGGCGAAGGTTTCGTCCACTCTTTCCAAGCTCAGAATACTGGGGTCTAGTCCGCAAAACGGTCCGCCTGAGTCGTCCTTAGAAGTGTAATTACACTCGGGAAATTCTTTCATAAGTTCACCGTCTAAGAACCACCTCACCTGAAGAAAAATGGTACTTGGTGTTAATAATAAAGAAAGTAGTAAAACTAAATAATAATAATAAAATAAAGTTTAGTTCTAGAATTTTTACAGTGTATGTTACATAATGTTTAAAACATTCAAAAAATCTTTATAAACCCACAAGACTAACTTGTAGTGTGAATGTAATTATTAAAATTATAATTATTTTAAAATAATTCTTATTCCACATTTTTTTGAATTTAATTTTAATTTAATATGTAAATAATGAAATATATTAATAATAATAATAAACGATTATAATATTAAGTTATAATAATAATAAAGACATAATTTATCTTTTAAATATTGTATAAAAATCAACAAATTATATTTTAAACTACTTAAAAAAAATTAATTAGTAGTTGGATTTAATAACCAACTTTTATTATCTTTTTAAGAGAGCATAAATAATCCAATTGATTTAACCAAAGTTGTAAGCCACATCAACAGAATTGCCTAAATAAGGTAAAAAATAGGAAATAGAACAATTAGAGTATATCAATGTCAAGTAATGGATATAACCTACCTTTGATAAGGTTGACGGATTTCCAGAAGTAACGTTACATTCCAGCATAATATTCATTCTATCTTGTGCCTTAACGGGAGTAACAGGGTCCATAATGACATCAACATCCGGAGGATCTGTATAAATTTAAATTAAAACAGTATAAAAATAATTAAATCTGTTAAAGTTCAGTCAGTGATAATTAATAATTTAACTAATTCTTTTTTATCTTTTTAAAATAACATAATTAAGTAATAAAGTTCATTCCCAAGAATATAATTGGCAACTTAGGTAACATAATTTTTGACAAACGTAGATATATTTCATAAATTAAATAATAGTTATTTATATATTAAGGGCATTATAAAGATGTTTATGCCTCCGAGGGCAATAATCTTATGTTATAAGTAGAGACATGACGTGATGCAAGGGGGTACATACAACATTTTATGTCCTATTTCAGATAATTCCAAGTTAAATTAAAAGAAAATAGGTTTTTTACCTATATAGTTTCTAAATAAACAAAGGTAATAAGTGTTCATTGTTGTACTGTGTCAAAGTCAAAACGGAAATTCATATAAAATAATGTATTTTTCGTTGACTCCCAAGAGAATTTCTGTAAATGCGGCCAAAGCTTTGGATAATCTTATTCCAAAGAAGTCTAAAGATGCCTTTAATAAGGAATATAAAAGGTTGGGAAATTGGATGAAAAATAGTGATGTAAAAATTATCAACAAGACGGTGCTACTTGGATATTTCCAGGAATTAGTATGTTAAAATTGCTGTTGTAAATTATATTAAAATACTTATTATGTATATTAAAGTCTAAAACATTCACTTATTTCCTATGAACGAAATTTTCAATGTTAAAGAAGATATTAATAGTTAATAAAAATATAGACATTGCAGAATATTTCAAGGTACGCTAGCATCTACAGCAAGGATCCAAAGGATATGAAGCAAAAAAACCGAATTATCTCTGTTATTTGGTGTATTTTGTATGTGCTGCCTCCAAAAGCTAGTTAATATTAACGAAACAAAGACCAATAAAAAGCGTGTCTTCACAATAATTGATGAGGAGGAGATGGGTTATTTAAAGCTACTGAGAACTTATCGGTCTTTGCGCCCGACAAACTGCAACATCAATAGTTTTTTTTTTGTTACCGTAACAGAGTCATTGTTTTTCACAGTCAGTTAAAAAGAAAACCATGAGCAAGATTCCTTTCATTATTCCAAAATACTTGGGTCTAAGCGATGCAAAAAATATACTGGTCCTTATTTGCTCAGAACCTCTGCAACTTTGTTGGCGGACGCGGAGGCAAACATGACCACATTGAAAATATATGGCGGTTGGAAAAGTTCAGCTGTTTTTGAGAAATATTTTGAAGACAGTATGTCTTCTAAGCACAAAATTTACCATTACCATTAACGAGACCATCAACATTAAAAACGTTCAATTGTCGTCAATTTCTATTGGTGAAAATCACGAAATAAAAGAAAACATTGACTTATCAAAAGCCGGTAGATTCGTTTTTACTTACTACTACTCTTAATGCCCAAGGGCATTACAAACTTTTTTAATGCTCTATGGTATTATATACTTTCTAAAGTTTTGGGTAACTATGGTATTATGAGATAATATTCGAGTAGGACATAAATGTATTTAATGTTACCAAACGTTTTAATTAAAATATAAGCTGAGTCACTTGTCGGCACTTTGAGTGCAGCACATCAAGCCGTAACTTATATAATCATTGTGTACACATTGAGTAGTGCAGAAAAAATGATGTTTTTACTTACATTGGACATTTAGGAATATGCTATCGTCCGACTGCTCTGATCCAACTTCGTTTTTCAACCAACAACTATATTCACCCATATCATCCCTTGAAATGTTATAGATTATCAATGGTGGGTTCTCGATCGTGCCTCCGCTATACTTGTTTTTATCGGTTAGAGTTAAGTTTTTACCATCCTTAGACCTTAAAAGTAAAATTATAGAATACTTTTTTTAATATAATTTTTTAACAAGTATAATAATATTTTGTTCTATAAATCTTTATCGGATTTCTTATGAATTTGACTCATAATACTTTTACAAAGAAGTTTTATAAATAAATAAGTGCCAACCAGTACTTACTGTACCTGTTTAAAAACTTTTAAAATTAAAACTCACCACAGTGCTCCTTTTAACTCCTGAGGATTAGCTTTGTAGCTGCAGATAAGCAGAGTTTCTTTGGTTGGAACAAGAGCTGTGCTTTCATTGACAGTTATGTTTTTTGGTCTTACAGATATTACAGGTGGATCTTAAAGTAGAAAATTAATTATTTTTATATTCTTTTGATTCTGTTATAAAATATTTAAAAAAAAACTTTGGACAATTTTTTTTAATGCTAGACAGCGTTATTTAGAAAGTTTTGAAATTGCTATTTTTAACACATGACACATGTAGGTCGTATATCGTAATTCTAAAATAGTAATTATACTTACATCTCACTTCTAGAATTAAAACCTTATGCATCTCCGGTTCGAAGTGGTGTTTGGTGACGTTATTCTCGGCGTAACAGTGTATTTTTATGCCGTTTTCGTAGTGACTAGCTTGAAAAATCAACTGGCTTTTCGTCGTAAATGTTCCATCTCTCTGCAAAAAGGAAAAATTTATACAGTCCATTGTTTTGTCAAAGAGTATAGCTCTATTAAAATAAAATAGAAATTAGCTATTTTTAAACAACATAAATAACAAGCAAAATAGCGGGTTTCAAGGAAAGTCTTGCACGTAAATAAGTTAGGACAATGGAAGTCCAGAAAACATTTTTAAATTATTTAGTGGTCTAATTATGGGGAACAGTTTTAAATTCCTTTTAAGGGATAGGTTGCACACGAGCAGTATTCCAGCTCTCCGTAAAAATGCACGTGTTATAAGAAATTCGAAACAAGTAAGATAAGATGGCAGTAAGCCTAAAAACATATTTTTTTTTTTAATTGCTCGTATTAGGGTATCCACAGCCGCTTACGCATCTGCAATAAATATATGCGGAGTTTTATTTTGATGCGGATGCCGCACAAGTTGCTCAACAAAAAAGAAATCAGGTGGGGCCGGCGAGTGGCGTCCACACGTGATCATTGAGCAATAGAAGCGAAGATTCCGTTCGGTGACAAGTTTCGACTTCGACGCGTTTGTTATTGTTTATTATTTGTTTAGGGTAAATTAATCATTTCATGTTTAGTTCCGCTAAACATATCAACTCTATGAACATGTCGGTTATTGGGTTCCTAGGGAACAATTTGTTCAGTACGCGGGTTTAGTTTACGAACCTCCGCGTAACAGACTTGACCCCGTAAAGGGAGCAATATTGCTTTTTATTAAATAAATTGCTTCAATTTTTAACTTTCACAACAAGTAATTAGATAGGTAATAGAATTGTTAAATAAATACCATTCTTCCTATTTTACTCCTGCGCTCATATAGTTTCTTGTAATAAAAACAAGATCCGCATCCGCGTATGTGGGCCTTCAAAAATCCACATCGTCATCCGCGGATGTGAAAAAAATCTGCATCCGCAAAATTCCTGGCTGGTATACCATTCAGCAGAAATGATTTTCGGGTTTCGGGCTTAGCCGGACAACTTTCGAATTTGACGTAACCAGAAGGAAAACTTACTCATTTCTTGACGTGTACCGTTTATTCTTGTCTTTTTCAAAGTTTTTTAAATTTGCGACTTTAAAACAGAAAAAGGTTCTTTTTAATAAACTAATAATCAAAGAGCTCTGCAAATGACTTTAGTATCTGTGTAGTCCTTTGTGATTGTGAATAGAGAAAAGGGAATTGGAAAAGCCCTCCACTCGTAAGTTTGTAAGGTAAGTTTTTACTTACCGAGCCAATTGCCGATTTTTGTCAAAGCCCGCTAGTTTTTGAGCTATAACGCTCCACTAACGTAACCTCAAAATTGCAAAAACATTTCTAAAATTTCGCCGATTTGCACCTACGGGTTTAACTAGAAGTTATTCTGACATTTGTAATGGTATCCAACAGTAATTTACAGTGCTGACCAGATTTATACAGGGTGATCCAAAGCACTTTGACAAACTTCAGGAGGTGTGGGCGTCACTTACACGTCTTTTTTTTGAAGATTCAAAACTTTTTTAAGGGTACTTTTAGCACATTTTTCATTAAAAAAATCGATTTCTCCGTCATATCTACTTAAAAAAAGTCACCTTTATTAAATTTTTTAATTAATTTTCTAGATATTTAAACTTATAATTTTCAAGTCGTTTATAATCAACGCATGTTGAAGTTATTACCATTATTTTACATTTTTCACAAGATGGCTTAGGAAATGAATTTGACGATTACGTAAGTAGTTATGCATTTGACAGGTAGAAATGTTTCTCATTAGTTGTTTGGCTTTATCATTGAGTTGTTAAAACTTTTACACCCTGTATTTTGGAGAAGAAGCGTTTCCGGACATGTGTTTATTTGGACAATTCATACTAGAGTATTGTGAAGAATCACCTTCTGAAGTTTGTCAAAGTGTTTTTGAATCACCCAAATATCCCCATTTACGAAAAATAAATACTTTTTAAAAATTTTTCACCTTTTCCACGGCTTTCAACTTTTTACGATAGATGTCGTTCCGTCGCCCACCGTCCCAAATGAAAAAAAGGAAAAATGTGGGTCTCAAAGCTTTCCTTCGTATCATTTTTTTCAATTGATATAACGGTCAAATTTTTTTATAAATTTAGAGATAAAAGGATTTTTGACACGTCATAAAAAAGGAAACACATGCTCTAGAAAACCCACTTTCTAACTTTTTAGTAATCCCCCATTTTGGGGAGGTCTTACTACACACAACATCAAAAGTTTTGGCCCCCTCGTATATAATCTATTTGTGTATGTTTATTTTTTTTTTGGGGAAAAAAAGATGAGGTATTTGTAAAAACAAGATCAAAATATTGCAAATAAAATATTTTTGATTTTTTATAAATTTTTAAAAATATTGGTCAGTTTTATTGAATATTTAGAAAGTAAATTTTAATTTTCTTTCAAAATAATCCCGGAGTGAAATTAATGGTTTTGATAGGGCAAGTTTTCTCTGCATGATGCGGGACATTCCAATCATCATATAAACGGATGTTAAACATTCCAAGTTTCCAAATTTTTGCGAATAGTTAAAGGTCCGTTTGGGACATTTAAAAAAGAAGACCACGTAGGGCGCCCTGAATAACACATGAACGGTGGATGATATTTGGTTAATTCCCGTAGAACGAACTGCTTCAGCTCCACCCTTAAAGTTTTCGGGTACTTTTCCCCCCGTATTTTTTGTCCTCAAATTTTTAAAGAAACTCATTGGAAAATCTTTGAAAAGGTTAAAAAGGGTACCTACACTATTCCCCCACGACCCCGAGCTCCCCTTACATTGGGCGCGGAACGGGGGGAAGGCTTTGCGGCGGGGGCATGGGTCTTAACAGATGAACCAAAATTTGGGACTGCAGAGTGATGACAAAGGCAAAATCTGGGGGCCGGGTCGAAAAAGGGAGACTAAATTTTTCCCCCCAGGGTTGCCCTATGGGGGAGGGACGTTTTTTGGGGGGGGAATCATGTTCAATCCCCGAAACCCAAAATTAATTGCTATACCTCAGAATATGACAAGTAAAAGGTTTATATTGAAAGTGTCATCGGGACCATTATTTATCCATTACGCAACATTTTGGGCGAGAATTTCACTTCATGGACACATCGCAAAAGAACGGTTCAGGGCATTAAAAAAGGACATATCAGCCGACTAGACGGCCCAAAACAACCCCCGGATATGAACCGATTAAAAACATGGGGGTTTTGTCTCTGAGGGTTTCAAAACCGCATAAACTCCCCCCAAAATGCGGAAGGTTAGTTGAGGCAGAAGAGGAATGGGAAAAATACCTCAAGAAACGATAAAAAAACCCCTTTATTGTTTCAATGCATACTCGTGTCAATATGCTACTGAGAAACAGGAGGTCATACTGACTTTGATTATGTTCATCTTGGAAAAAAAAAAAGTTTTGTCAATTTTTTTTTTTTTTTTTAAAAATTTTTTTAAGAAATGCAATATTTTTTCTTAATTTTTTTTTTAAAAATTTTAAAAAAATTTTTTAAAAATATTTTATTGGGGGAAAAAATTTTTACAATAAACATACTTTAAAAAAAAATTCTTTTTATTTAAAAAGGGGAAAAAATTTTTAGAATACCGGGGGGTCCAAGACTTTGGGGTTTTTGTATGATAATCGTAACAAGAAAGGGACACTAATAGTTCCAAAGCGATCAATTTTTACCGAGACTTTCCAGGTTTTTTTTTTCTTTGTTCTTCCCAAAAAAAGGCCGGAATTAGTCCAAAAAAAAAAAAACGGAAAAGGGGAAAAACTTCGCCTGCGGCACGCAATTTTACATACGAAAAGCGCCGCCGTTTCCTCAATTTATTAGACTTGTAGCAGTGTTTAACCCTTGGGCCGTATGTCTCCTCCCTTTACATCTTATTAAGTTCTCCATCTTTTTCTCCCCATAAAAAGCTGGCAACGCAGCGTCAAAAAGAAATTAATGGGGGCTCGGGAGTTTTTTTGGAATTACAAGTGGACCGCAATTTTTGGAAAATGTTTATTTCGCAACTTTT
>JAHBCN010025064.1:0-11436 GCA_019359885.1 Listronotus oregonensis | reverse complement strand
CATAAGTTGTATTTTTTAAGAATAGTTTTAGTTATCACTTGAAAACGGTTGGAGATACATCACTAACCGAAACGGTGTGTAACAATTAACAAATAAAAAAAACAATGGAAGTCCAAAGTTTTAGTGTTATTGAATGCAGAAAAAATTTTTTTAAACTGCAAAAATTTAAACGAAAATCGGGGGAAAAAAATTTTTTTGCAAAAAAAAACCTTTTAAAAATACCCTACTGTGTTATGTATAATCTTTCATTTACAGCGACCTCTCTAGGCAATAATCTTTTTATTTTATTTTATATCAGTGAGAACCTATTAAGTGGGGACCCAAAGAGATAACCCCCCTAATCCCGAATACCTTACCCATACAGAAGCGACACGAAGCGTCGGCACCTTGATCCCGGGGTCAGATTTCGAAACCTTCGAAACATACGGTTACACTGAAAGAAAATGCAAATAGCATATTGACAAAAATTTTTGGGGATGTTAACAAAAAAAAATTTTTTAAGAATTTTAAGGGGTTTTAAATATTGCTTGTTTGGAGACTGGTTTACTTTCACGGTCATGTTGTTTTCTCTATATTGGTTCTCTGAAATTTTGTGTTTGCTAAAATGATTAAAGTTATCAATTTAACTTCTAAATCCGTTGAAACAATGTTTTTAAATATAGGATACCAATTAAACTCAATGGTGCGGATTTGTTTTAAATAAAGGCGGGTTTTTTTCGGAGTTGGGGAACATTTTTTTAAATTGGTTTATTTATTTCGTCATATGCAATATAAACAACGACTAAGTCTCTTATTTGCATGAAAATTTTTATATTCATTTATTTATTCTTTCAACATATATGATATATTGTTGAAGCGATTGCGTTGACCGGAAATATTTTCCCCTTTAAAATTTTTTGCTGGTCAAAAAATTAGTAAAAAATACTGCATTAATTGTTTAGTTATTAAAATTTTTTTTATGTATTACTCTAATTTTTTTAAAGAAAATAAAATTATGTTAAAAAAAATTAAACTAAAAAATTTAGAGACGTATTATATATTTGTAGGAGTTCTCCAAAAAAATTATTATACACAAGAATTAATAAAAAGGGGAAATTCTTAAAAAAATCGTGGCCTTTAATAAATTGATAAAATTTAATGGATTACATTGTTGCAATTTACAAAAAAACTTTTTAAAAAAAAATGCGACTTAGGTGGGGTTTAAAAAATTTTTGCCCAAAAAAGTAATTTAAAATTTTGGGGAAAAAACAGTCTTTAAGATGGAACCAAATTTCCATATTAAAAATCATACTTGGTTGCAGCTTATAATATACTTTTTATGATAAAGCCCCATCCAGACACATTTCTTGATAATTTAAGAAGGTTTTTTTTTTTTTTTATAAAATTTTTTTGTAGCTCTTGAAAATATTATTAATTTTCGTTTAAAATTTGGTTATTTAAATTAAAAAAACTATCTTTGGAAAATTTCCCCCTTTTAAGGGGTCAATGTTGGGGGGAAAAGTTACAATTTTAAACTTTTTTTTTAGTAAACATCAATTATAAATTTTTTTTTAGCTTTTTAAAAGCCCCAAAAAAAAGGTAGATTAAAATAAAACCCAAAATGTACATACATATCTATATATTAATACATAATATAAATTCAAAATAAAATACTTTTTAAAAAAATTTGTCGAGCTTCGCCCCCCGTAAATCCTTAATTCTTCTGATAAAAACTGCTTCTTGCTTTACTTGGGACATCCATGGTATGTTAGTGCAAAAAAAATAGTTACTCACATGGAAAATGATTTAAAAAAAACAAATTAATAAATGTTTTTTAAAACAATATTTAGCATATTTTTTACATTTTTACGATACATCTCATTTTTTAGAGATATTTCAAAAATATCTCATAAAAGGTATTTTAAAAAAAATTTTTTGAAATTCGTGCATAGTATTTTATAACTAATATCTAAAAAATGATTACAATAAATCTATAGGGTTTCATTTTTTAGGGTTTTTCTAAGATACTGTGAATCTTTTGGGGGTTCAGATGGTTTTTTAAAAAAAACCCAGTCCTTTTTTTTTCACATTTTATTTACTTTTGGGGGCAAAAAAAACCCATTTTTCAAACTAAAATTTTTAAAAACTTTTTTAAAGCATTTGTTTGCAAAAAATTCCTTAAAAAATTTTGGCCCCAAAACCAGAATACTCTTTTAAAATTTTTTTTTTTAAACAAAAAAATTTAATACAGTATTTGTCACATACCAAAAAAATTTTATTTAGGGGGCCACTTACATGCATCCTTTTACAGTGCAACTAAAGAAATGGTTAAAAAAAAAGGGCCCAAAAAAATAATATCCCCAACCGTATCTATAGCAATTGAATGGTTTCTTGTAATAAGCTAGACTTTTAATTTAATCGGCACTTTTATATCAGTTATATTTATTACAATGGTTTAAAAAGGGTAATTACAAAAAAAGACCAAAATTTTAAAATCCCCCATTAAAAATTAATTTGGGGGAATTAAACCCTATTATTATTTTTTTCACATACTATGACTCGTAGGTACTACATATTCCGATAAATACTAAAAAAGGTTTTTTACCTCTAAAACCCAAAATTTGGGGGTAGACGACAATGAAATTTTCGGTCTTATTTTTTCCATTCTATCTATGGAATAGTTGAAAACTACAAAAAAATTTTAGCAGCTTTAAATTGTTTACAAAAAAAAAATTAAATTTTTTTGTCTTATTTGTTTTCAAGCAATGTATCAAGTATGTTTTAGACAAGATAAAAAATTTTAAAAAAATTAAGGCATTCATCCCTTTCCCCATTGGATTGAAGTTGTCTTAGCAAGTGGCATCAGATTTGTATGTTTCATCAGCAGATTTTTTTTGGCAAATGGCTAAACAAAGTTGTGACAGCTTGGGGAAAAAATTTTACTACCTTGAGCACCTTTTTTTTATGTACTTATCTTCAAAGTTTTTTTTACATATTTTATGGTTTTTTGTAAAATGGCAGGCCTTTTTTCAAACAAGTCTTCTTTTTTCCCAAACTTTCCCCCAAAGACACTTTTAAAACAAAATCGTTGGCCCCCTTAAATTGAACTTAATTACTAATCTTACTAATCAAACTTGTATTTTTTTAAAAATTTAGGAGTATTTAAAAAAATTTTTTAAAAAATTTTTTTCATTTAAAAATTCTACCCAAAATTTAAAAAAAGGGATTGGTACATACCTAGATTCATGTTTTGGGAGAGCAAAGTGTGATATTTCTTGATCCGCACGAGAATTACACAGAAATACAATATTATCCACTGCTTTAGTCATTATTTATGTGGGTATTTTTTTTATTTATAAAAAAATTAAAAAACAATAAAATTAAGTTCGTCGTCGAACGTAAACAATTATTTTGCTTTTTCAGTGAGAACTGTCAATTGGACTTTAAACATATTCGGTAATGGACGATTTATGCAACCATAATTACTAGACCATAAAAAAATTGTCCGTGTCGCTTCTGTATGGATCAGTACGGGGCCCCAATGCCAAATTAAAAAGCCCCGTGCGATAAAAGATTAGACGAGTTCTTATCTTATCTTATTATCAACGAGCCCGCTATGCGTCTCCCCCGGCCCCCCCATATCGGTCCTCGAAACCCCCCAAAAGAACCAACCAGCAAGCTCGCACGTTGTTCTTTGGGTCTAAAGCTCAGGCAAACTAAAAACGCAGTCAGTCAAAATTCAATTTGTGCGTGAAAGAGTGTCTGTGTGTGTCTGTTTACGAAGAAGAGAGAGCGAGAAAGATAAACATCGTGAATTGTGAGTATTATCACTTTTTATGATCTACTGGCTGCTCGGTCGTTGGGATTAATTGTGGAAAGAATGTTTTTTGAAAGTAGTATGTATGTATATTTTCTTAAGATACAAATTAAACAGTGTGTTTTATATAAATCTTTTTTGGAAGATAGTGGTCATGAATCTCTTAATCGAATGCAACGAAAATTATTGAAATTATTTTTGAAAACAGCTTAATATACAGGCTGTTTCTGTATATAATAAATTGCTTTATTGTTATTGTCAAGATTGTACATATTTCGACAAAGCAGAATAAAATAAAACTATGGTAAAAAAAAGTAATTAATTATAGTCTGTCTCAAAGTATACCGTGTTAGCTCTTGCTTTCATTTATGGATTATACCTGTCGACAGCAATAAAACTACGGATCGTAGGTTTAAAGGGGCAGAACATTGGGGCGGACTTTAATAATAAAAAGGTTTTTTTATTGTTTATTTAAGTAAATATAATCTTAAAATTACAATAAGAAATTAAATATATGAAAATTTTAATAAATTTATAACTGCATTATCTATATATAATTACTTTTTTTAAACTAAATATTGTCATGTCATCATTGAGATTAATTAAAACGGGTTTTTGTTTTTTTGGATAGAAATGAAAAAGCCCTAATTTTTTTTAATGTGCTTTGTGAATTTTTCCAGCTCTTAACTGCTATGTTAGTAATTATTACATTTTTTATCAAATTATAACACTGGTACTTAAAGTGGGGGTTAACATTTTCTGCTCTGATCTTTGTTTTTTTCGTGGTTCCACAAATGCCTTATGGAGTTAAACATGAATTGAGGACTTCCAAAAGATGCGTTTTTTTGTAACTGAATTCAAAAAAATATCATTTTCTAACAAATATTCCTGGATTTCATTTTTTTAACTTGATGAAGCTGGTGCTTTGTGTAGCCCCCGGTTTTGGAAAAATTTCGTTATCATGACAATAACACTGTTGTTTGGCATTTTTTTAAAAAAAAAATTTTTAAACCAGTATTAAAAAAATTCTGCACTTGTATCCTCATGATAACCCAAAAACTAGAATCCCTAATTTTTGGGAGACAACAGCAAGCAGTTTGGAACAAATCCGTCTTCTGAACCAGCTTTTTTTTTGGTAATGCTTTTCCTTTTTTTTGAAGGTGCTTGCGTCTGACAGTTTTGACTGGAATCAACCCATCCTTTGGATATTGTGTCGTTATCGAACCATGTTTCATCAAGGTAAATTATGGATCTGTTTTCTATCCTATATTTTTTAAAATTTTTTGAAGGTAATTAAATCTCCAAGTGCGTAATCTGCGCGATTCCATTACTCTTGTCTTTTGTCTATTTTGCGGTATTTAAATCCCATTTTTTAAACAACTCTATGGAGGGTGGCACGGCTAATATTTATATTGGTTTCGTCTTCGTCTAGCTTCTTTTCAGTTTATCCAAGCTAGGGGAAAACTCCGCTTTCATAAAGACAATATATTTCCTTCTTATTAGGTCCTGATTACTATTGTCTATACGGGGGGATTAAAATCACAGTTTTTTTTTTGTTCAATTCTTCACTAATAATAATATCCCTTATCGATGATATTGGAGTTTTTGTAAGTAGAAAGGTTTTTTTTTTAAGCTTTCTTGTTTAATTAGACCTCTACTGATTAAAGTTTCATACACATTTTTCACAACCTGTTTTGCATCTAATGACAAATAATTTGACGCGATATAATTATATTCTCGTAAAACAACTTTTTCGAAAGGCACAGTAAAAACGGTTATTCAACACTGCCACTAAAATATTAGCCAAAATATTTATATGCCTAATGGGGTTTAAACTCAAGAAATACCTGGCCCAACCCCCCTTTTTAACAAATGGGGGTTTCCCAATACCAATAGGTAATAAAATCGTTAAAGGTTTATTGGGGTATGGCCCCAAAAGCCATAACGATATACTTTGGGGACAGACTATACCTATAAGATATTATGGGGGAAAAAAAAACAATATAAAGATTCTATCAATAAATCTATGTTAAATTATCTTCAAAGTATTTAGATATTAGCTTTTCCTAGCAATAAGTTTTGGGGGGCAATTTGATTTTTTTGAAAACTACCTATACAGAAAAAATCTTTATTCGCGGGGGATATGTGCCTAAAAGGGAATACATATGGGATTATAGGTAATACGTTCCTAGATGACAAAATAAAAAAAAAGTATATTAAAAAATAAAATTTAATTGAAGTTTTGACCATTTTGGGGTTAATTATCTTCAGGCTTAGGTATTTTAAAGAATTTTATAATTTTTTTCTTGCTTGACAGTTTTTAAAAGCTCCTTCAATTCAGACTAATATTCAGCAGTGACATTAGCAATTTGCCTCTTAAAAATAAGACTTCGCTCTATAGACGGATCATAGACATAGATTTTCATAAAAAAATCACAAAGCTCATTTGCCATTCTTACCTTTACTAACATTTTTCAAATTAAATGTCATTTTTCCCTTTTTGTTAAACCCCTTTTTTCAATGGGCTGTGTTTTTCATTTTCTCCAAGTCGGTTTCAATTAAACTTTATATTACGATTCAAAAACTGTCATTTAAATTTCCCATCTGTTCGAACCCATTTCGCCCCCATTTCATTCCTTTTTGGCTATTATCCATTTAACGACGCGTTTCCCAAGGGGGTATTCCTTTGGAACCTACATATTTGAATCCTTTTTATCAATGTGTATGTCCCGGGGTTAGACCCGGGGAAATAAAGCAATCTTTAGCCGCGAATATAGGAATTGAGTCGCATTTTTTTAATCCGCGAATAGTGAAAACGCGAATGAAAGAAGCGCTAATAAGGAGCTTTGATTGTGTTTGTAATCCTAACAGGTAAATGATTAAATATGTTTGTTGAGTTATAAATTGGAGATTTTTTTTATTAAAGTAGAACATGGATTTGAAACATAAAGTTGATAATTTTGTCTGGCATTGTTCGAATAATTCTTAGTATTACTAAACCAGTATTTTTTGTATCTGAAAGATACCTTTTCTACAATATACTTAGATGAAAGTAAATGTTAAAGAACTTCCCTAAAAACAAATGCCATATCTTATAATCGATTTAATTAAAGCAAAATAAATAGATTTCAAAATGGAAAACTCTTTCAATTCACGAGAGAGTACTCCAATAGCGCGTAACAATAAGATGCAAGTTTACTACATAATTTTTCTATGTATTCTTTATAATTCAGTTTAATATCGACATAGATTCCTAAAAATTTACTACATATTACGAAAAATTTCACATACCAGAACAGATTAAACACATCTGTCATACGAAATCAGCCTTACAAATAGGCGATAGAAAAGCTTGTTTTAAGCTTATAGGAACTACTGTCTTTGTATTGTGGACATGCATTTATTAATTTTTTTACTTGAAAACGGCACATTTTACGAACAAAATGCACGAGACGCCTTTACAAACCCTTTCTTAAATTGCAAATTTCCAACCTAGAAAAAATTGCAATGAAAAACCATTAAGGATTGCAGATTTCCACCCTTTGGCCAGAGTAGCAGATATTTACTTTTATTTGTGAAAGAACATCTCAAAATTTCGTGCGTCTATATTTATCCACATTATTTATAAAATATTGTTTTTCTTAATCTTTAAGAAGTTTTTGATACATTTATGTTTATAGGACCATTTTTTTGTATTTTCATCCAAAGAGTTCGTATTAAAGAAATGCCTTGTATACAGTGTGTCCCAAATTGGTGGGGAATGTATGGGGATCTTGGAAACCACGATAGATAGAAAATCGGTTAAAGGGGGAAATTTTGAACAATTATGTTAGTAAGCTAATCCCGTTTCTTTTTAAGGTTTTATCTATTTGAGTTTTGAGAAATTTAAAAAAAAAACCGAAACCGAGGGGTAAACCACTGCAGGAAGTCTTGGGATGTCTTTGTACAATTTTTAAAAGGGAATCTTTTTTGGGAACCCCCGGGGAAACCTTTGAAATCGGGGAAGTCTTTGGCTATCTTTGGGTTATTTCTGGGGAAAACTTAGGAAATATTGGTAAATCTCTTGAAATCTTTAGGAAATCTTGGAAAATCTTTTAAATCTTTAGGAATTCTTTGGGAAAACTCTTGAAATCTTTAGGATGTTTTTGGGAAACCCCCCATATTTCAAGGAAGTCTTTAACCATTTTGTGGAAATCTTTGGCTTCTCATTGCATATTTCCTCCTTTTTTTGCTGCATTTGCGATTTGAATTCACAAGGGCAAGGGCAGAAAAAACCCCAAAAAAAATCGAGAGGCCAAAACCCCGTCGTATTGTATAAGAAAAGTGATATCAATTCCGAAAAAAAAATAATTTTTGCCCCGGTAGAGTTGTTGAGGTTTCTAAGTATTTTCCCGGGGAAAGAAAATCACCACAACTATATTAAAAAATTGATTAGTAATATACTGCACCTTTTTTTTGCTACTGCATATAACTGAAGAAATGACATATTTAATGTGGCATTTGGTGATTGTGTTACAATTTTGGGGAGAGCATGGTTAAAAGAAAATAATAATCCTTTCAATAAAAACTTTATTTCAAAAAACTGTTGCAAAAAAAAACGCTCACTCATTAATAAATCTTGTTAGAGTTTATAGAGATGGCCCAAAAACCAAAAAAAAAAAGTTTTGTTCCTTGGCTGTACAAGAGCCAACCTCGTGCCCCAAACATCCCGCCCACCGGGGGTTTACTAAAGACTATATTATACTCCACTGTTGTGAGTTTTAGTATGCTAAATAACAGGCTAACAAGAATTCACAATTAAAATTTTTTTTAAATGATGTATCAGATGAATTTATATTTTCATGAGAGCAATCCATTTAAAAGAATGGGCTAAACCCTTAAAAAATTCCGTATAAAAGAACACATTTTTAAACTTATGAATAATGAATTTATTGAAAATTTGGGGTTAATTGGGCTTTAAACAGTGCCAAAGGTATTGCTGGGAATGGGAATAAATGTCAAAAATAATACATCGTACAAAGATATATTTAATTCCCCAAATTCGTTAGATCTTGATGTGGATTTTTATAAAGAAAGTGACCTTTCTGGCGATGACGATATATGTGCAAACTCCGAAGTAGAAATTTTAAAAAATGGACTTTTAAAACAAATTTTTGGGCTTTTTTGATAAAAAAAAAAATTTAAAGGATTCTTTTTTTTTTAAATTTTGGAAAGTAAAAAACCTTTTGTCCTTTGTTTTTTTCGTTGAAACCTAAAAATAAGTTCTGATAGGTTACTTAGGTTTAAAACTTAGTGTAGATAATTGCAATGATAACACAGCCCCCAAAAAAAAAAAAAAAAAAAGTTGAAGGATCGAAAGATTTTACCATTGTGTTTTAAATTTTTTTTGGGTTCCTGAATAAAAATTCCCCGGGTTAGTTTGACCTATCAGGTCAGAGTTAGTGGATTTCAAGGAAAATAAAAACCAAATTTGATAAGGAAAAACCACCACGGATTCGGTTTTGGGGGAACTCAAAAATAAAAACATTCTTCAATTTGGGGTTGGGGGATTAATTTTTCAGATATGATTTTAAAAAAGACCTTGACCGTGACCTAAAGCGAAAGACTTAAAAAAGGTATCTTTATGTTTTTGGGGTTGTTTTAATTTGAATCAGGGGTCAGTTTGACCACATCCGGTCGGGGTCGGGGGAAAAAAATTTAAGGGGGATACTCTTTTTTTAAAAAGGCCTTTTAATTAAACCTTAGGGGGGCCCCGCTCACCAGATTGTCAAGGTTAAATTTGCCAGACTTGACCACGGATTCAATTAACGACCTCAAAAAAAAAGTATACACTCTTCAAATTTAATTACCGATTGCAGATTTAACTTTGAAGTACCCTTTTTTCCCCGTCCTGATGTGGCCAAACTGGCCCGGGGTTTAACAACTTCAAAAACATAAAGATATCATGGTTAAGTCTTTCAAACCTCATCCTTTTTTTTTTGGGGTGCGTAATTTTGCAGATTTGATCTTGAAATGTGCTTGACCCTGACCTGATAGGGGGCAATCTGACCCCGGATTCGGGGGGAGGAACCCCCAAAATTAAAGATACCAATGGTCAAGTCTTTCGGGGTTTTAATTTTTTTTTTTTTGGCTGTGTAATAAATAGTGTACTTCATTATGGTATTGAAGCCGTAATTTTTAAAGTGCCTAATAAAAAATAATAATGCATAGGGTCATAAAAAGCTTAATACATTTTAACCCCTGTTTATAAATTTTAAAATTCATATGGCGAATGCTTTAATATGCCTGGGGTATCTGGGAAATCTATAGGATATCTTATATTATACTAAAAAATTGGAAAGTCTTTTGGGTGTCTTAGGGGAACTTTAGAAATTGGGGAAATCTTAGGAAGTCTTTTGGGGAAACTTTGGGATGTCCCGATTTTTTTTGGGGTCTTGAATTTTTTTGGGGAATCCCCCAAATCTTTGTACAACCCCTTGGTTTACCCCCCCCCCGAAACATACATTTTTTTAAAATCGGCCATATTTTTTTTTTAGTGAAAATTTTTCAAATCTGTAAAAACTTCTTTTTTAAAAAAAAACTTTTTTTTTAGAATATGACCGAGTAGTTAATATTTATTTTCTACGTTTC
Source organism: Listronotus oregonensis (assembly GCA_019359885.1). Classification (NCBI taxonomy): domain Eukaryota; kingdom Metazoa; phylum Arthropoda; class Insecta; order Coleoptera; family Curculionidae; genus Listronotus; species Listronotus oregonensis. The sequence goes on along the minus strand of JAHBCN010025064.1, from coordinate 1,010 downwards.
GGGTTTTTAGAATCATCATCAACTTGATTTTTTCATATGGACGCCATATTGGATCTTTACGCAGCCAAATAGTGCTTTTTTTTTTCCCCAAAATGTATAAATGTTATAATTTAAGAGTTTATAACCTCATTTATTTCAAAAAAAAAATATTTTCTCAGTTGGCCTTGATTCCGGCGAACGTCATTTTATTTGTAAACAATAAAATATTAGTAATTGGCAAAATGGATAAGCTGAACAGATATTTTACAGAAATGGGTTTCGGAACATAGCCATAACGTTTATACCGTGTTACAACAAAAAGGGGTTTGGGTCCATATGAAAAAAAAAGTTGATAAATCATCATCAACTTTACTTTTTTTTATGGGCGCCATATTGGAATTTCTTCGCAGCCAAATAAAAGCTTTTTTTTTTAATTTCAACATTGTTTAACATGTTATAGTTTAGGAGTTTATAACCTCATCCGCTTCAAAAAAAAAAAAATTTTCTCCCCCTTTTGGCCTTATTCCGGCGAATGTCATCTAGCGTCATTATCAAGTTAGCTCGGGTAAGTTCTTAAAATTTTTCAACTTTGTAAAATGGTTTTATTTAAAGAAAAATTTAATATTTTTAACATAATTTCCCCAAACAATGTTTTTAAATAGCTGCGCAAACGTATTTTCCTGGGGAAAGGGGGGCACCCAAAAAACATACTTTCGAAAACCGGTTACAAATTTGCTTAATTTGGGGAATTATAAAAAAACCCCACCCAAAAAACGTTGAAGAAAATCGACAACGAGATGCTGCAATTAACCAACATTTTAAAGAAAATCCAACATCTTCAGCCAAGGATGTTGATAGAGAATTTTACATACCTAAGTCAACCATTCATAGGGTAGTTAGGACTATTTAAAAAAAAAACGTTAATAAGTTGAGAAATATGGACAACATTTTTTAAATTTTTAAATCGTTATTTAACATTTTCATTTTAAAAGAATATTAGTTTAGCCACTTTTCATTGTTTTTGTTTTCAC
>JAHBCN010025063.1:0-11674 GCA_019359885.1 Listronotus oregonensis | reverse complement strand
AAAAATCAACTAAAAAAATTTCTGTCGTGCTACTGTTTTGCCGACTTGTTAGATCTATGGTCTCTTTAAGAATTTAAAAGGAAATTTTAAAAAGAATATCCTAAAATTTGCCAATAAAGGAAATTGGCGGGATGTACGCACGTTTGACCATAAATATTAGAGAGGTGAAATATTTCAATGTTTGATTTTAATTGTAAACAGTTTTATCTCCTTTGCTTATCTATGGATTCGCATTAAAATTTTTGAAACTTGGCACGAGGGCTTGCGATTTCCCTTCAAAAGTTACTTACTTTTTTTCTAAATGGGAGGGGCCAATAATTAACCCATAAATACATGGGATTTGCTATGTTCCGCTCGGCGACGCACCACCCGGTATTACAACCCAACATCTCACCAATGCTTAAATGGTCACAAATAGCAAAAAACCGCGTCTACCGCAAAACACGAACACAAAACAAAGCATACCTTTAATTTTGCAGAAACAAAAATGTTAGATTTTATTAAAACTACCATAAGCTTACTATAAGGGAAATGATCCATATCAAAAAAATGCGTAAACAACGATGTTTCTCAGTTGAAGATGCTTATAAACAAATTACGCTGCTTTTTTTGTCAAAAATAATGTGTTCAAGAGGCTGTAACTGTTTTCCTAATAATATTTAGAGGGGTTTATCATATCTCATTTAAAAGCTCAGACCTTTAGATTTAAAACGAGCGATTGTGGAACGTTCTACGTTAAATAGAAGTTATGAGCGAAAACCCTCGGAAAAATCGTTATTTTGCAATATTTTTGCACTAAATTTACAATATGTCAAGTTCTAATTGACAGAATTTAATTTAGCAAACGGTGTTTTGTACTTTTTTTTTATAGGAACCAAAAAAATATTTGAAAATATTTTTCTATCTTCAATAGTTTATTGGCTACAGTGCTTTAAACAATTAAATTTTTTATAACAATTTTCTGACTACCTGTCGGAAAAGCGAGTTTTTAATTGGTATTCAGCGGGAAAAAATACCTTGAACTCAACTTTTCGTTCTTCTTCTTCTTCCCTGGGAGCCGTCTTGATTAACTACCGGAGGTAGCGCAGCCTCATTGGGCTTTTTGTGCCTAATCTCCCATTGTCTTTTATATCAATCCTCCCATTAGTATTGTTCCTTCTACAAGTCTTTATAACCTCGAGACTGGTTGGTTGATATATTCCTGTGGGCTCATTTCCGGTTGCCCAAATAATGCCTGCCTTTTGTGATTCAATGCTTTACAACTTCTCGTTCTCGTGGACCTCAATTTTCGACAAAAACACCTCGGCGGCCGGACTATAACTCTCCAACTTTATTAGCTAAATGATCGTTTTCTGTATCGATTAAATATTAGAATGAATAAATGTTGATACCTATTTAACTTTTGCTTAAATTTTTTACATATATTGTATGACTGATTATTACCTTTTCCTGTGCAGTTTTAATGTATTCTATATTTCGGCAAGTAAGAGATCGATCACTTCTCTGCAGAGCATTTTCATCAGTATTTTTCTCCTGGTATTCCTTTGTATAAGTGCTTTTAAATTCATTTCTTATAGCAATATCCTTATCTAGAAGTTCAGGCTTGACTCTAGCTTTAACTCTCTTAAATACAAGCATACCATTTTATGGAAAGTAAATAAAAGTTTGCAAAATGAAAGAGGAATATAGTAAAAATGGGGTTAGTTTGATTTTTAGGTTTGATAATGGATATTTCAAAAACGTTTCTGACTAGAAATTCTTCAGATTCGTGATCAGCAGTAAAAAAAACCTTATATACTAAAATTGGGTAATTGTCTAGAAAATGTCCGCAACTCCGATTTTGACCAAATTTGGTATACGGGAGTTTTTTTGGCGCGCTAATCACGAATCTAAAATTTTTTTTTGGTGGAAACGTTTTGTTTTCGAGATATCCATCATCAAATTTGAACATCAAACTAACCTAATTTACACTATTCCATCTTCTTTTTGCACAGAATTTTGATTTTTACACTAAATTGGAACACAATATTTTATAAACACCCCTTAAAAACTTGTTTTTATATTTATTTTAAACCTATTTTTTATTGAATTGACAACCTTTACCTTCAAATGCCGCAACCATGTATAGGTACACTAGGGAATTCTTCAGTAATCATGAACACCCTGTTTGAGAGTAAAACTTTGCAATTTAATTAAAAAAGGTGTAAAATAGACATAAAAAAGTTTTGTAAAAGTGTTTATAAAATATTGTGTGCCACTTTAGTGTAAAACTCAAGAATTGTGTGCACAAAGAAGGAAGAATATAGTGTAAATGAGGTTAATTTGACTTGATGATGGATATCTCGAAAACGAATCGCTTCCGCCAAAAATATTTTTAGATTCGTGATTAGCGCCCTAAAAAAAACCCGTATACCAAATTTGGTTAAAATCGAGGTTGCGGACACTTTCTAGACAATTACCCAAAATTGGTCAAAATCCGCGTTGCCGCAACTTTTGAGACAATAGGCTATTTGACTGATTTTGAAAAATCGTTTTAAATTATTCTTTGGTTCCTAACAAACACAATACATTTTATATTTCTGGGAAATCTGCTGTATTTTCAATAAAACTCAATGTTAAAGTTTAAATTAAAAAATTCGCGCTAAAAACGCTGTCTCTGTAATGGCGTCGACATATGTTAAGCGTGACGTCATATGCAAGTTAACAAGTTAACAACGAGTGCAACTACAATGAATTTTGTCAATAATTTTTCAATTTATTGGCTAAAATGGTATATAAATGGTGTGTAGTGCCACAATGTACCAATATTTCTCAGAAAACACCACAAAAACTGTTTATATCTGTCCCAACAAATCTTAAAAGGCAAATAAAGTGATTACAATTAGCTCGAAGAGATCCAAACAGCTTTGTATCGCATTCAAATGTTTTTATGTGTGAAGATCACTTTAATCACCTCAATATCGCCTTTAGATAACTTATAAACACTTTAAGGTATAACCTAACTTTTGGATTAGAATTATTTTTTGTTCCAGAAGTAAAATAGAGATCGAACGCTGTAAGAACAACACAGATACGTCACGGTCTCATATGGCAAACTGATATAAAACCGTGACGTATCGGTGTTGTTCTAACAGCGTTCGATCTCTACCTAGCAAGTTAGTACTTTCTCTTTTTATACCTAACGGTATTATTATTGAATTGCAGATGGAAACTGATATAATAAATTACACGAAATACAAAATGGGCTTCGCGAAGAATTTACTTTTGGTTGATGATATATTATATAATGATATATACCTAAAATAAGATTTTGAGAAATATTGAATGATGAACACGTAAATAAATAATTTTTTAGAGGTACTTAAACAGCTGTTTTTACATTTTTGAGTTCTGCAGCATAGTAGTCAGCGTTATTTTTAAAGAAACGCACAATCATAAATGCGTCTATCTCAGGTAGGTTTCTGTTATCGACTTGCACAAAATTTATGTCCATTTTAGGGTACGAAACGGATAATTATGTTACTTAAAATATGTTTTTTATACAAAATGGTCGAGAAACAGTTATTTAGATAGTTAAAGAGCGAAAATAACACCTGAAAACACAACACAAAGCTTGTGACATTTATTTACTTGTAAGTGACGTCACCAAAGTTGTAACCAATCACAGAGCGTTTCAGTCGCCGAATTAATTTCAAAAATATTTGAATTTTAATACGTATATTTTGCAATAAATATGCATATTTTACTTTATATTATAGAGAAATATGCTTCTTTATACTATTATCTGATAGGATGACCACAATTTAAAGCTTATTTTCAATGGTGGCCAATGGCCTATTACCGAAAGTTTTATCTATTTCTAATATTTCTGATACACATATCTGTAACGTACTAACAAATAAAATAGGTTTTAATTCGTCAAAATAATACGTACGCAATCAAAATATTGGGCGATACTGGGTACCAGTCCATGATTTTTACCAGTAGATGTTCTGTAGTCCGTACTTTTACTAGCAACCAACGGAATTCCGTAGTCTATGTGACTTAAAGTATTTTGGGTACACATTAATGGAGCCATGATGTAGTCTTCTTGCAGTATTCTTTTAATACAAATTGTTGTCTATTGGGTGTTTCTAATTGGAACTTCTGTTTTGAAGACTATCGATCAAACAACAATGCAAAGAAATGGAAGAGTTTTCCCAATAGATTAATTATTTTAGAGATACAAAAATACAGTTAAAAAAAATGTCAAACGTTATTTGTCATATGTCAGAAAATTTTTCTCAGTAGCGTCGTTACCCCTTTTTTTTGTGTAAATTTAGTTTTTATAGTCCAAGATCTCAATTAAAGATGCCCTTTATGGCTTCTCAACCTTTTTTGGCCCGCGGATCAGTAAAATTTGTAAAAAAAATTGCGGATCAGTGATATTTTTATTTCGTTATTTTATAAATCAAAGTTTAGTTATTATTTTTTTTAAAACGTAATTTTTTTTCGCGGATAAAAAAAATTGTCCGCGGACCAGTAAAATTTCTCCGCGGACCACTAGTGGTCCGCCGGACCAGCGGTTGAGAATAACTGCTTTATGGTATAAAAGCTAGAGCCGAAAAATAATCGTCATCAGTAATACGGAGTTTCTCCCTTAAAACATGTTCATTTAGTATTGTTAATTATGTTCCCGCGCAGGCTGACAACCTATTGGATAGCAATAAGGGGCGAAAGTGCAAAATTTTTGGGAAAAAAATCGTCATCGATAATATGTCAGCCATTTTGGCCACTTAAAATTGAACCCCTAAGGTGTCTAAATCCAAAAGGGCTGACAGTTGGATACCGAGGACAGTAAAACGGGGTCAAATTATCCCGAGCACTTACCTTATACAGGGTGTTTTTTAATTGAATGTCAATATTTAAGGGGGCAATTTTTGGGTCCATTTTAAGAAGAAAACTTCATTTGAACGTATGTCCTAAACGTCCTAAATTTTGAGATACAAGGTGGTAAAATTTTCAAAAATAAATCATTTATTATTATTATTATCAGTAATACAACTTTAGATATTTTAATAAAATTTGGCATACATGTACTATATAATTTGACCCCGTTTTACTGCCCTCGGTATCCACCTAACTGTCAGCCCTTTTGGATTTAGACACCTTAGGGGTTCAATTTTAAATGGCCAAAATGGCTGACATATTATCGATGAAGATTTTTTCCCAAAAATATCCAATAGGTTGTCAGCCTGCGCGAGAACATTATTAACAATACTAAATGAACATGTTTTAAATCGCTGTAAACCAAATTTGCATGAAATACAAAGATCCCCTATTTATTGTTGTGTAGTTTTCTTTGAGTAGAGTTTAATTCAACAACACTGGTGGAAATTACAGGTGCCAAAAAATATCCAGTATGACTGACCCTTTTGTAAATAGGCACAAAACTGCATAAAAAAACTCTTTCTTAAATCAGGTATAATTTTAAAAATACCTGCTTATTTAATTTTTTGTTAATTGAAAGTCAGGTCAAACCTCGGCGAATGATTAAAAAAAGAACTTTAAAATGTTCGAAAGAAAATAAGAAAATCAACATAACTTTGATGGATTGTGTCAATAAAGTATCCAATGCACGGAATATTGATGTTAAGTCTGGGACCATTTTTAATTGTCGGCTTTAGTAGGTAATTTAAATGGAAAGAGGAGAATAACATTCTTTTGATTTCCCTAAATGAATATTTAAAAAAAAAACAGTTACGAAGAAATGCAACTACTAAAGCAATATGAAGATTATAATGGTTTGAAACGCGCTGAAGGTTTTACATTTTATGATTTTATCTATGTGGATGATGATATTGTAACTTAAGAATTACCCACAGATGAGGATACAGATCTTTACAGATCTACGCCAGACTCTGAACAGCCCAATAATTCAAATGACAGTAAAAATTATATAACAGATAATGATTTTGAAGATGACATGCAACAAATTCGTTGGAAATTTTACGTTTGTATTTAAAAATAAATGAGCACACAACGGATGTTTTTATAATGCCTTTAACAGCATTGAAGATTTTGTTAAAAACAAAATAAAAAATCCTCTCGTCAGTCACAAATAACCGAATGTTTTACTCTTAAATAATCAGTAGTATACTATATATGTTTATTTTTTTCTATAAGTTGTGTATCTAAATGATTTCATAATATACATAAATGTATTACGTTCCCACTTTGAAAATAAACTAAGTTAATGCATTTTATGGGTTTTGTTTAGTAACTCGAAGTCTCGATAACTCGAAATTTTTTAGTGTCAAGTCGTGGTTCGAGTTATCAAAGTTCTACTGTGTTTTTTAGAGATGTCTAATATTTAACTTAAAACACTAAACACAGTTTATTACCACAATATTTTTTTTTTCATTTTAATCTATTGAGACCAAGGAAGTTTAAAGGTGTATGGAAGCCCAATACTGTAGAACAAAATTGTCCAGGCGTGCAGGGCAGCGGGAATCGGGATTGGCTATGGAGTTTGCGCAATGAATAGTAGGTCAGAGCCGGACTTCCATAATTCTTTGTTACTATCTATAAAGTTGACATCATCAAATGTCAAATTCAAGCATTCATTGTTTTTTTTTTATTTTTTGCAGAAAATTGTTGGTTATTAAACGATACTACCATAGAATATTTAAAATTATTGTGTAATATTGGATTTTATATCATCGGATATAATATGGAAAGAATAGATGGTGCCACTTTACAGTCTTCTATTTAAATGGTCAATATTTTTGGGAGTTTAAAATAAATAAAAATAAATAAAAACACGATTTTTTAAAAATAAATTTTAAACATTGTATGATAGTTTCATGTACTTATCACCAATTTTGTGATAAAAGAAGGGCAAGATAGTGTAAATGAGTTTAATCTAATCCTAAGATTGTGGTTGTACATTAAAAAGTGAAAATTTTTATAACTGCTTTTTAGGCATATACTTTTCACTAATAACAAACATTCATGAGACAGAATAACAGTGTTTAAATATATTTAGTAACCTTTGGTACCTAGGTATCCATTGTAACAGTAACCTTTAAATATTATGTGTCTACAGTATGTTGAGCTTAAAAAGTTGATAATGTAATTTTAAGAAACCAAAAATCTAATTTCTTTTTAAACAAAATACAGAAAAAGCAAAAAGGAACTTTAACATAAAATTGTACTTTCTTTTATTCAATTAGAGGGAACTGTATATATTAAAATTTGCGTGGTCTGCCCAGTAATTAATAATTTTGATCATTTAAAAGAAGGTACTAAATTATTAAATGAAATAAAAGTACCTAAATGTAAACCTTATTTCTTTTTAATAATCCACAGAAATACACAAACATTGTGGAAATCATCTAAAAGATAGTTATTTTGAAATTTTCATTTTCTATAATTCATAGTTGATATATTATTATTTATTCGGTTACCTAACGTTACGTCTCATAAGAAGCACCTAATTTAAATATAAGAAATACTTACCTAAAGTAAAAAATGGCGGGTATGTTTCCCTTAGATTTGCAAGATAAAACCATACAACCTCTAGTCATTTTGTTACGATATTATAAGTAACAAACAATAAACACAAAATTATAGTCACAATTTAATAAACACTAATCACTAAAATAAGAAGGTTTTTATCAATCCAAAAAACTTTTGCAACCACAAAATATAATCACACAAAGCAAAACAATCGAAACTAATACGGCTCTCATAAAGGTATAATGTGTTGCCTAACTACACACTGATTTATCAGTGTGTAAGTAGGCAACACATTAAATTATTTCGTGGAATTTCGTTATTGCGCAAAATCGGCGGGGCCAACTCTGACAGTTATTTTCATACTGGGCTGGACATTTTTTGATCGAATGGGCCATAGCATTGGGCTTCCATACACCTTTAAACTTCCTTGATTGAGAACCATTGTCTGCTGAAATTTAACAATTGCATTTATTTTAAAATGTAATGACCTTTAGTTAGATGAACTATACGTTGTAATAAGGTGCTCTTTGCATAGAAAGCTTAGGATAGATGATATAGCTTTGACGCTTTAGCATGTGGGGATAACTATTTAGAACATAAAGAATTATAAACAACAACGCTGAGATTAAATAATTTATTTTTATATGTATTCTTAATCTACAACTTCACTGTAGTCAATTGCTATCTCACATACATATTGGCATGTAATTTAAAATAACTAGATGCCTTATAAATACTCTTAATACTATAATTATTATTGTTTACTGATTTTTATCACTTATTAAAAAAACATTAGCTTATTTTAACATGGTAGAAGTAGAACACCTGCAAATATCAAAAATCTTAATATTTTTAAATAAGTAATACAACATTTTTCAACATCTGCAAACATGAAGTTTATAAATATAGGAAATAAATAAATTATTAATTCACATGTACTTGTGTTTCTAGAACATTAGAACATCATCCTCTCTCATGGCATAATGAATACAAGAAACACATTTTTGTGAGGTAATCATGTAACATATTTACTTGTGAAACAGCATAACTAACAGGCAGCAGAATCCCTCCCTGGCGGCGCCTTTGATATTTTTAAGCACAAAATACGAAAGAAACGATTACAATTCAAATAAAGGACACAGATCAGCAAAATGGCGGCTGAGTCTGCGCGAGAAAAATGACGGTACTTTCCCGCCAATTTATGAAATCGTGCTGCTCTTTGTTAGTTATGCTGTGATACCACTGTGATACGGGTATGTTGTGGTTACCTCGCAAAAATTTGTTAAAGGCATGATCGTGCGCAGCTATTTTGTTGACGTATTTGAGAGAGTAAACAAATAAAATACATGGACTTCCGTTTCGACTTTCATCAAGTGAACACGCGTTTGGAAGCTTTTCGTTTGAATCGACCGCAGTGGCGCGGAAAACTGTGTATTTTACTCGTGAAAAATCGAAGGGGAACTCGCCGCCAATTAATATAGGGGTCTTTCTTCTGGGGCTAAGCGCTGTGAGCGGTTGAGGCCTAATTTCTGATGTTTTAACATTTTACGTAGTGCACGAGGTTATCTTCCTATGGCGGAGGATTGGTTGTACGCAAAACCAGTAGCAGTTCTTGGTTAGATCACCGTTAATTGTGCCTTTCATCGATTACGTTAAGAATTAGTCGGAATTCTACATAGTCCGATTATCCAGATTTTCAGTAGGCAAAGCCCGGGAAAGCTTATGTTGCGACATCGCAGCATATGTATATGGCAGGAGAGTGCTGGCTAAACGGCGCTGGAATTAAAAAAGATTGGCAGCCAAGGCCATAATTGGATAATAGAAGAGAATAGCATAAATGAAATACATTGCGGTTCTGAATCGATTTTTGACAGGTTGCTAAGGTATGTCATTTTAATTCGTCTTTAAGAGGTCCAAAAGATGGAAATCGCTGGACGCTACGCTAGTGGAACGAAGCGAGGACTATAGGTAGGATGGTTAAGTGAATTCCATTTCATTTCCTCTAATTTGCCTAAGTTAAAGTTGCAGTATGTGGCCGTGCATTGTCGTGGAGGAGAACACCGTCTCAAATCGGTTGGTTACGTCTTTTGGAACGGTAGGGGATCTTTATCATATTTATCCAAAAAATCAATGGCTGAGCCGAAGATGGCAAACAAGTTTCCTATTTGTAGCCCTCGACAGTATTTGATTCCCGAACTGTGCAGTTAATCTTTGCAGAATTTTTTCTGTGTTTAACTTATATATATGTGGACTTTCAACATATTTTTTCTGGTAAAACTTCTTACAATTTGTTACCATACTTTTGGGACATCCTGTAGGAACGATTTACATGTATCAGTTTAACAAACGCAAACATGTATCGTGTAAACTTGACAACAATTATTTTTTTGCCCATAGGGACATATCCCAATCTAGAGAACTGAAACGCAGATACTTTAAAGGAGCCCACACATGCTTGTACCGATCGTTGAACCACGAGCTGAAACCTGAATTTCATATACCTGTTATACATTCGATCTATGCTTTAATGGGCAGTTTTAACACTTAAACAGTACTGGCTTTGACCGTAAAAAATACCGCTTTTCTTTAAAACTTCTTAGTTTTAAAGAGGATTATTCAAAAAGCGCCTTTAAATTCCTTTAAAAAAATCTCCTTTATAATCGGTAGTTCTTCTCCAAACTGCTAAAAAAATGCATAAGGAATTCAAGTTCAACTACAGCAATTTTTTTATGGTTCCGTCACATCAACAACTGAATTTCTTTCTTGATTTCGGCCAAATCGTGCTGTACTTTTTCTAGTTTGATCCTGATTCCTTTACTTTTTTCCGTCTCAACTTGTTCATTTAAATTTCTAAGTTCTCGTTCAGCTTGGCCAAGATCCGAGACCGCTTGAAGAATGCCATTACATTCTTCTCTGAGGGCTGCCAGAAATTTATAAGCCTTTCTTGCCGATTCGTCATGTTTACAATCCTAGAAAAAATGACACTTAAAAATTAAAAAATACACAGATAAATTAATTAACTTTTTTTTGCAAATCAAACTAAAAAGTAGAAAACAATTTTTAAGTATAGGTAGATAGGTTTAAAGTGAGTGGACTTTTTACGCCCTCCACTGCCACCGCTCGGTCTATTGTGGCTCACACCTTTTTATGTTCCTCCCAATTGGATCAGACTTCTAATGAATCCGATACTAGATTGGGAGAGAGTTCTTACATCTACTCTTGTGTGTTCTGATGTGTTTTGGTGTCCCTATCTCCTGGAGAGTATGACGAGAAGACGGTTAGATCCGTCATGCCCTCCTCTTCCGGTCTAGTGACGGAGGTAGCTACCAGGTCCTTGTTACAGGAACCGGATGTTCTTTCTGAGGCTGCATCTCTGGCCTATGGTCCTATCCGCTTTCTGTTTAAAGCTAGGGTACCCTTTTTCCCTATAGAGGCGGTTCTGTCCGCCTTTCTGTTTGGATTCAGGGATCACTTCCAAGCATCTGTTTGTTCGGGATGGATTAGCCCTTCCCCGTGAAAAAGGCCGGGATTTAGGGGCACCTTTGAAACGGATTCACCGTTTCGGTCGGACCAGTCGCTTGTGACCGAGTGGCACCCCTCTCGAAACGGATTTATCCGTTTCGGTCAGCGACCTTTGTCATTTTTTCCGAAAGGGTTCTGCCCGTTTGTGTTGAGCAGGAATTAATATCCACCAGGCAGAGCCCGGCATTGCAGTAAGGTGAATCGAGAAGTCCCCTGTATCCAGAGACACGTTGGAGACACCTGTTTGGACAGGATGTCATTCACCACAACGGATGCTAACACCTTGAGTTTAGCCTTGTGTTCATCTTAGCTTCGGATCCCGTTCCAAGCTAGCCAAAAGAGTTGCCGATATCCAGCAATTCTAGGTAGGCCAAAAGATCCGCCACGAAACGCGTTAAAAGCGGTTGGGATTTTTAAGAAAAGAATTTGGTTACAGTAATTGAAATTCAAACAATTATTAAATTAATAATAATAAAATGAATTTGAAAAAGATTAAAAAAAGCAGGTTATTAATGAAATAATTTAATTGATAAAAAGCGGTTTAATATTAAATTGTTACAATTATTTTCTTTGGTAGCTATTTACAAAATTAGAGTAATTAGGTATAGTAATTTGACCCCTGCTTTTTTACTATAATTGGATTATTATATTT
>JAHBCN010025062.1:0-11475 GCA_019359885.1 Listronotus oregonensis | reverse complement strand
TCCGAATACTGTGATCTCAGAAAAGTTTACATTACCAAATAAAGATAAACTTTCTTAATTTTATTTTGACACACCTCGAACATTCGAAAAAAAAAAATATTTAAAATTGGTGGAAGTAAACTTGTCAAATAACTATACAACAAAAATTTCTGTTTTAAATTTTAGTTGAAAGAACCATTACAACGTTGGAAATAAAGTGGTCAAAACCCTAAAATATTAACACTATACCACATGGGCGTATTCAGGTTTATGTCCAGGGAGGGTAGGTAAAAAAATTTCTTATAGGTAGTCAAATAATAAAATAAAAAAAGTACATCATAGTGATTAGTTTAGGTAGATATTTATTTAAAAATAATTTTCTCGGATCTGTAGCAAAGCGGTTTTGACATCTTTAGTGAAAGAATCACCCATACTTTTACAATTTTTTTATGCCGACACTAAGCATACACAGTCCATTTAGCTGTCTTCATTCATTGGATCTAAATTTTTACGCGTCTGAGGTACTAAATTTTAATGGTAGCTGAAGTAAGGCATCCTAATAAAAGGTTTTGCAGGGCTGATTAATCTTTGGATAAACATTTTCTGCTTATTGAATTACGTCTGTTCGAGATCGAACGGTGTTAGAAAACACCGATACGTCACGGTTTATATCAGTTTGCCTATGAGACCGTGACGTATTGTTTTCTTCAGCTTGGATCTCTATCTCAGAGTTTCAAAGTTCTTATTTTTCCAGAAAATACGCCATAGCTCAGTTTCTGATGAAATCCCCTCCAATTCACAAAACTTCTTCCATGCGAAGTTTTAAATCTTGTTCTGTGATTTTCACTATCTAAGTAGGGTGTAAATAGACGCAGCTGTAAATTTAGAGCTTTAGCTTTTTCATTAGTTGACTACCATAATTTCTCAGTGCCTTCTTTAGCAGAACGTCTATGTTCTGCAACTGCAATTGATATTAATTGAATATGCTCTGCACCCTTGATTAGGTCCAGACTTTTGGATTGCAATATATTTGCGACCAGTTTCTGAAGTTGTAATTATTTTTAATACATATAGCTAGTATACATGTGGTTTGTCCAACTGCAGATAACAACTGGAAAGCTACTGATCTTGTCCCAGAAATGCCCTCCTGAGAAAGTATCTCCAAACCTTCCACTATTTGGACAAAGTGCTTCTTAAACATCGAAATACTTTTGTACTTATAAAACGACCTTGTTCAACATAGCAATGGTATTTTTGAATCATAAGATAATTGTAAATCGTAAAGTTACTAAAATGTGGGTTTTTAAAAATCTTACTATGCAGTAGTACGTCGGCATATACAAACTGGGGGGGGGGGCAATTAGCCTACCCCTGCCCCCCTTAAATACGCCCATGCTATACCATACAGTGAGGCCATAAAGTCTGGAAGAGTTTTTGAAAAAAAAGAATTTATACATGGGTGTTTCAAAAACAGCAGGGCCGGTATCGACTTCATTTTTTAAATGGCACCACCTGCATATTTTGACATTTTTGGATGTTACGGACAATTCTAGACACATTTCATGTACATTGTCCTATGCCTATCTTCAAGTTCATATCAATGTCTAAAAATTTGTCCTTCCAGGGTTATACCATGTCACTAATAGTTATTCTTGAAATATGTTATGGGTACATTTTAAAGTAATTTTATTTTTCATACATTTTTAATAAAATAGCTTTTTTTGTAAACTATGCAGCAACTAAAAAATTCTAAAAGACTTCTTATGTCAGGTATAGTTTGTCCAAGCTAACATTTTTGCATTGGCTTACATGAATCAGGCTATTTCAAAAACAAAAATCACTAGACTCAACGTCAAAATCAGCTAATTGGCGTAAATCACCCAGTAATGGATTAAAGGCTTTTCAATTTTTGTATTAAATTTTTGTTGTGTTTGGGTGTCTTATTTCGTGTTTTAAAGTAATTAGTGAGATTAGAGATTACTCTGCGTGTTTTTATTTTTTTTTTTTGGTGTAGACTATTTGACATTTTTTATGTTTCATAATTTATTTTATTTTGGACTTAGTTTTTATTTTTATTGATTTTGAGAAATAACCACTCGAATAGATATTTTTTTAAGTATGAATCACAGTGATCACTGTATTTCCAGTTCGGAAAAGCTTCGAAACCCACTTCAGAGCTGTGATGAGTCGGAGGTAAGAAAATATAACCTAATATATATTTCTTGAAAAATGATAGAATAGTGATCTTGCATAAGGTAAAATAACTCGTTTTAATAGTATCATAATGTAAAAATACATTCTCAAATGTGCCATATAATTTAAGATTTAAATATATTTATAAATCTATTTTTTAGGATCCCATGGGGCAGTTGCTGACAATATAAGAAGCAAAACATTAAATGTATAAGTAACTTAAGCTTAATGGAAAACCCAAATATGCAACACATGAGAAGGAAATTTTTAAAAAGTTTTATGGAAAATAAAGATTTAGGAGAAAATAAAAATCTTTGGGTGTTTCTCGATGAAACCTAGATCTTCTCGAACAGCTCTTTCCGCAGGTCTTGGCAGGATGACGATGTACATTTCATTAGAAAGGTAAAAGATTTTCATGACTAATATTATGATAGAAAAAAAGTACTTTCCTACACTTAAGGAAAAATTAAAGGGCTCATTTTTTAAAATTTATAAGGAGAAGCACTAGTACAATCTAATAAAATTTTGTTTTGCCTTATAAATTATCACAGTTTTACAAAAAAGCTTCCTCTTGCACACCGACAAGCTGCATTCTTATGAAACATTAAAGTATATTTAATTAAATCACTATTGAAATACTTATATTTTCCTCAGATACATTATTCTACATGCTGGTTCTGAAAAAGGATTTGTTGATGGTGCCAGTAGAATTTTTAAATCAAAAACAAAAACAGAAGATTACTATGGCGAGATAAAAGCTGAAAATTTTGAGAAGTGGGTTAGAGATGATCTACTACCTAATTTGAAAAGGCCTTCATAAGTCATTTTAGATAAGGTCAGCTACCATAGTAGGTTTTTAGAAAACTGGCCAAACAGTGGCTGGAAGAAAGAAAATATAGCTAAATGGTTAGAAGACCGTAATATTCCTTTTGCAAAATCGGCGAAAAAATATATTTTGTGGGACTTGATTCAGCGCCTACCAAAGCCTATCAAATATTTTTTCGTCGATACTCTTATTCAGGAGGCTGGTCATCAAGTGCTGCGCTTGCCTCCATATCATTGCGAATTCAATGCTATTGAAATGGTATATATATAAAAATTAATAAGACAGCTTCGACTGCAATTTATTCCCTATTTTATGGGACTCACATTATTAGTATATTAATAAGGTAAATGGTAATAAAAATCATTTACAAGTTATCTTTTTTTACTTTTTAGTTTTTCTTTATTAAACTACCTTACTGCTTTTAATAAAAAACTAAATATTAAATGACTATTTTATTTAAACACATTACATCAATGGCCACAGTAGTTGCCAAAATGCTCACAAGCATCCATTTACAGTCCAGCTGCTAAAACGTCAAACCTTCCACTTTGTCTGCTCTCTTATCTTAAAAGTGTCTAGACTAGTATCTGCTGCGTGCAGATTTCATACATTTTTCTTTTGTCATTGCATATGTTTGCTTTTCTCATAAAAACCCCTGATGGACACTGCCACTTCTAAAGCCTTAAACACGACCTTCCAACGTTTTCGATAAATTTATTTTATAAAATATAAGTATCTTATTGTGTTAATGATACTCTAAATAAATAAATAATTATTACCGTTTTGTTTTATTTATTTTATTATTTAATATAGGAGGCAGCTAAAAATAGGCATCTTTAAAATATAGTAAAATTGCAAAATGAGGGATATCAACCCATCCCTTATAGTGAGATATTTTATCAGGATATTTCAATTCAACTGTAAAGAGTTTTCCTGTAAATATAACAAAACATAACAGGTCTGTTTGTTATTCCGAAATAGTGTACACTATTTTACATTTTTTTACGTACCCAAGCGCTCTAATTGAAGTTGTATTTTAGGACTAAGTGTGTACAAAAAGGGTAAAATAGTGTAAACTATTTCTAAATAACAAACACTTAATAAATAACTATTAATCTGCACTATATAGGCAAACATAATAATTTAAAAAATATATTATGGCCAAACATCAAGCTTTTACAATTCATGCAAATATATGAACAGCAAAAAAATACTGATAAATTTAGTTATTGTAATCTAACAACAATTTTTTTAAGATATTAAAATTTTGAAACTCCCTTCCCTCAGTACGGTCCTGACTAAAATTCTTATATCAGCCAACTTAAATCTGAAAAACAAAATTTACTAATATGTAGGGATATTCGCATTGCCAACCTAAAAATGTTTGCTTGGACTAGCTATATTAAATAAAGATTACAAAATTAAAAAAATCAGTGGGGTGCTTATATTTTTTAAAATGGCATTAGACTTGCGCCTTTGCGCACGCCTCTGGTAAAGGAAATACATTTTTATTTACACTAAAACATGTCCTCCAATAAACACTGTAAACGCATAGAGTTTAAAAAATAAAGACACTTTGTTTACCCGATAATTAAAAAAAAAACCGAAAAAAGTAATAAAATTTAACAACATCTATTTTGGAAAGGAAACATTTTTCGACGTATGTTAATATAAACTTTTCTTTATAAAAATACTTAATTTTTTAAGTATTTAAATAAGGGATCACCTCCTTCAATATTTTACGAGGGGACGGTCCGAGAGGTGCATCGAGTTATGGGCTCCCACTTCACGTGCTTATAGTGTGGGTAGGTACCAACCAAACCCTAAAATAGTAGGTGCCAACTCGGCTTCGTTTTCGAGAAAATGCCAGTCAAAAAAAAAAAATGACATTCAATTCGTAAGTTTTAATCAATAAAGGCGGGTAAAATTTATTTTTAAATTTCTTGTAATTTTTTATTGATACGTTATAAATTTAAATGCAGAAAATAACTGGACGCTTGTACTGCTTCCCCCTGCATGCCTCAGCCAACAATATGCTAACGAATCGCCATCCTCCGTCGTCGCATTGACAGTGGAACAGGGGAAATTATTGTTGCTCTCTTTTCAATCTGGGGCCATACTATATGTTTTCCACTTTATTGCATTAAAACTGATTTTCAAGCTTTTGCCTTGCCAATCGTGCATATACTAAACTGTATGAATTCATCTTTTAATTCTTCACACAATAGGTAGATACTCAGGTATGCATCCTAGAGACAAGAAGGGTGTGTTGGGTATAAAATTTATTAGGAGTAAAATAATTGTGGACAGAACTTGGTTTAATATTAGATCGCAGTTCTTTAAGCGGTCGAGATTTTTGGATATAAACTTGGCCCTTATTTTACACAAGTATTCTGGTAAGATTTCTTATTCAGGACAGAAAGTATTTTTCCCTTCTAATTTGTGCTATCCGTATATATCCTAAATAGGATCCCGCTTGGTATACTATTCCCATGTCTAAGGAATGGTGTCACCGACAACTCTTAGCATTTCTAACAATACATATAAAAAAACCTTTTGCCTTATTAATGACCCTATTTTTACAAAAATATATGGTTTTTTATAGGTGTACAAAAAAGAAAACTTTTTCTTTTCCACCTTTGTCTCTTTCTCTTATTTGTAGTTGTTTACACAGCTTCTGATTCGAATAATTAGCCAATATAATACCAGCAGAGGTCTCTTCTAATTCACAACCTTCAAAATCTGTAATATATTGCCTATTACTTTCCTAGGATACCCTCGGCCAGCGGCGTAGCGTCGTCCACTTTTTTGGGACTCGCTATACTTTTTCCCACTTTTAACATAAAATTGTAAAGCTTATTGACAAACACCAAAATAGTACATTTATGCCTTTACTATTCTACGCTACTCATTACTAAACTTTATCTGACTCTAAAAAAGAAAATTTTTCAGAACTTTTAGATCTAAGATACTGCGACACAAATATTGATTTTAAAGAATTGATGCAATCAAAAATTTGCAACTTACTTTTTTCTCAAATTCAGAATGAGATGATCACCTTGAGTTTTAAGATTATTATTAAGACAGTCAGTGAAATCAACAATTCAAAATGTTACTCTATTATTTTGAATGAAACCACAGACATAGCACATAGGGAGCAAATTGCCATAGGCGGTATGTAAAAATTGTAGAAAATAAACCTGTAATTAGGGCAAGGTTTTTAGGCTTTACTAATTGCCCCGATACCGCAGGTAAATCACTATTTAAGTCAGTAACTGAATATTTGTGCAAAATTGGCGTTTCTTTGGATTAACTTAGGTTTTAAGATGGTGGCTCGAATATGAGCGGTAAATTTAATGGTTTACCTGCAAAATTAAAAGAAATAGAACCTAGATCACTCTACGTCCACTGCCATGCTCACCTATTAGAACTCGCTGTTTCTAGATGATGCGAAAAATAAAAAAAAATAGGATACGTTGGGAACAGTAAACACGTTGTATAATATAAAAGCATCCTCAAAGAGGCATGATATTTTTCAAAAGGTAATATCAGAGGTATGTCCGGAAATAAATATAAAGGTTTTAAAGAGCCTTTATCAAGCGCGGCGGACAGTTCGGCACCTATCAGTCAAAATTTTTTTAAAACTTCTGCCCGCTGTAATTAAAACTTTAAATATTGTTTCAACTTAATACAAATAACGCAAAAGTAGCAATTGATGCTTTAGGAGCATTAAAAACCATTTTAAGTGAAGAATTGTTGTTCTGTCTTATTATACTTGAATTGGTACTGAGTGGAACTGTCTTTTGGTCCAAAAAATTGCAGTCACAACTCAGTATTTTGACAATGTTTCTGAAAGCAAAAGCACAGTTTCTTTTGAATTATCAAACCAACGCTTGTTTCAATGATCTTTTTCATAAAATGAAGACTCTTTCAATGGAAATTCAATCATTGGGGTGTATTGTGTAAATCAACTTTCTTTACCCAGACAGAGAAAGATTTCAAAAAAGTTAGATGAACGATATTAAAACGCTTTTATTTTCCCCAATGTTGAGGATTTTATGCGTAAATTTTTTTTCCGGCATTCGATGTTATGGCTGAAAATATTAAAACAAGATTGTCAGTAAACGTCTATACTTACCTTAATTTCTTTCATGGAGAACTGTCTTCTGGTGCACAAAAATACCTTTAAGAAAGAAAAGAAGCAACTTATATAAACAACTTTTATAAGTTAACGGGCGACCTTTCTCAGTTATAGCGCGAACTAGACATTTACAAGCAATGCCTTCCACCTAATATTGACAATCGCCTAGAAGATTATGCTGCAAAATTTTAAGAAAGCGATCTAAAACTAATGTTGCTTTTAGTATGGGAGCTTTTTAAGATTTTATTAACCTGCCCGATTAGAATTTTAAAAAATTACCTCAGGAACACAATGGGGGAAGAAATGTTGACAACGTTAGCTTTAATATATTTGGAAAAAGCAAATTCTTTGAAGTTAATGACAAAAGAAGGATTACAAATGCTAACTGAAGTATTTGCTGGAAACTAAAATCGAAGAATGTTGTTTTATTAAAATATTTATATTTATATGAAGGTTAAGTTTTGTATTCTGGAGGTTTTTTAATGTTTAAATATAAAATGTGTGTATTTATACTTGTTTTTGTTTCTTTTGTTAAAAAAGGTTGTTTTTCAATTATTTAAAAATTTTACGGGCCCCCCCACTTTCACAGGTCATGCTACGCCGCTGCCCACGGTAGGGTGTACCTATAGGTTTTAAGCCTTCGTGAACTATCCCATGATAAAAAAAACAATAGCAATTTATGAACGAGTTTCGGTCCCACTTTATACGTTATTTTGCTCTTGGCATTTTGCGTAAATAAAACAACATGCTTCCTGTAAGAGAAATATTTATTTCCAAGGAAAAAACTACAATTTGCACTGAAATAATTATCAATTTCAATAAGAATATTTAATTGTGTTCTCGGAAAAATGTAGGTCGTAAAAAAGCTTTTTATTCCTAAGATCTTTAAATGTTTATATTCGGTTTAATATTATAACTTGAATAATAAATTAAATCGTTTTATCATTAAAATATTTACAATATAAAGTACAGCGGTCATTATTTATTTATTAAGTATCGAGTGGACATAAAAGATTTTTTAATTTGAGTTATTTCCATTCAAACAAAAAAAGTTATCTCGTAAATATAATTTTATATGAATAATAAATGTAAACATAAAAATAACATTAATTTAATTTACCAAATACAATATAGTAATATTAATTGTTTATTTTATGATTATATGAGATAATTGAAATTTCTTAGCAGGATATAATTTGGAATTTTTGGGATCAAAGAGGCTTTGAAAATCTTAAAAAAATATTATAGAAGAGTAAAATGTACAAGTAACTAATGGTCCAATAGCCGATTGTAAAAAATCCAGCCACACCGTATAAAAAATTGTTTGCATCCAAAGATAGAATTACATCATAACTTTCTCGCGTATAATTCTAGCGTATTATCAGATGAGCGAATCAATAAGGAAAGATGCGAGGCATTAGTTTCTATATTTTTTAAAGTCGAGTCAATTGCTCTTGGTTTAACGTGTAAGTCTATACGGCGCAAGGTAGCAGAGGGAAACTCATAGATATAGACAAGTTTATACAAGGCGAGATCTGATGTGCGAGGATGTTTCACGAAATGTGATTCCGCCTTAAAAAGTTAAAAAAATATACAGTTTGTCAAAAAATCATAGGCGTGCGCAGGGTAAAGCTGGTGTGGGTGCCGAGAATAATAATAATAATAATGAAGTGCATAAAACTGGATACGATACATTTCATACATTTAAATCTAAGGATTGTAATTTTTAAATCGAACCTTATCAAATAATAATTTTAATTTTTTAAATACAGTAATCTTTTTCAGACTAGTGGGGGTGCCACGGCATCCACTGTGCGCACGCCTATGCAAAAAATATTAAAATATGGCTAAATATATTACAAATATTAAAAATCAACTGCTTAAAAATAAAGTTTTTTTTCATAAATTACTCTTACTTAAAACCAGTATTAGTGATAATAATCATATATTAGAATCTCGTTTATTATGTAACGGCTGGATTTTTTAGGATTAACTTTTGTTCCATAAAAACAAAACTCTAAAATTGTACTTTTTCGTAATAATAAATAACTTTAGGATAAGTATGAATATTAATTCTTAATAAAAAATTAATTAAAACTTTTTTTGTGTATCCACATGTAAAAAATAATAAATGGTTCTTCATAATAGACAACCCATTTTAATTGCTCAGTAAAATTCTTAAAACTTAATAAAACTAACATTTTATTACACTTAATTACAATTTACTCTTTGGAATTTACCATAACATACGACTTATCCAAACTTTTAAAAATTACGTCTTTTAGTAAGTGCCATTAACTTCAATGCACTTTTCAAGATTGACAAGAAATGCTTCATGACCGATGAAGGACTTGATCCGGATGATATCTTGGATGATATCTGGACCAGTTGCAAAAACCTTTGACTTTAAATAGCCCCACAGAAAAAAGTCTGGTGCAGTTAAGTCCGGGGACCCTAAAAACCAATTTAAATCCCCAAATAGTAATATAAGTCGGCCATTAAACACTTCTCGCAGAGTTTTTAGCCGTACGTACTGTCGCTTCATCTTCTTCTAATAAGTTACTCTTTATGATTTCACGCAAAAAACTTGTTGTTAAACTGAATAATCCATGAGAATTAAAACTAAACATTAAATTATTTGTTCAAACCTAATGATGCTTTATTAGAAAAATGACCTTTTAGGAAAATCAATTTTTTCCTAGTTTTGTGACAGGTGCCTACTCTAAACAACTAAAAATATGTTTATTCAAAGCCCAAAGGCCATAGAAGATAATAATATTGAAAAAATGTACTGACTTATCTCATATAGAATTTATTTCAATATCAAAATAGGTACTCTATTATGGGGAACCCTGAATATTGTGGTAAAAATTCGAATATACACGGTTGGCAAACCAATTTCTTGCATGCATAGATTTTCAGTGAGATAAAAGGAGATTCCAGTTTAATGGGCAAAATGAGCGAAATAAAAACAGACAGAAAACGTGCCGTGGCCGATTCTCCTTCCCCGGCTCAACAAGAAGAGGAATACCGCGAGGGGCATTGATCGATTCGGCGAACAGTGATCCACTCAAAATATTGCAATGTTTTTACTACTTTAAGTGATGCAAAAATAGCTGTACGCTTGTACTGCATCTCCCTGCATGCCTCACCCAACAATATGCTATGCTATGGGAAAATTGTTGTCGTTCTCTTTTTAATCTGGGGCCATACCATATTATGTATCCTACTCTATTGCATTATAATTGACATGCAAGCGTTTGCCTTGCCAACCGTGTATACATGTGTATCCTTAGACCGGTAAGAAATTAGGAAATGTTTATATACATATACGGGGCGGTTAAAAAAGTTTGAAATAAATAAAGATTATTTTTATTAATAAAATATTTCTAAAAATCCAGAAACCAGTTATGCATTTCGAATTACATAAAAAACATTTTGACTCTTGTCACCTGCTTTTATTGCGGCAATTTTGAAAAATGTATTAAATGTCAAAAATGAGGTTTAAATTTAAATTTAAGAAAAAAGTGATTTTACAAACCGTTTCAATTTAAGAAAATGCTTAATTTAATAATTTAAAAAAAAATATAAACATTAAAGTAATTGTGATTTTGTGTTAAAAAATTGCTATTATTGTGTCAGAGCTAGTCCGTCCCTGGCAAACTAAATAAGCCAAATATGATTTAATGGGTTCATTTTAAGAAGACTTATCTAGTAACTATCATATTAAGAAAATATTACCTAAATTACGCCTAGTATTTTAAAAGTAATTAAAAATAAACTTCTTGAGCCTTGTTATAAATAATAACAAAAAGGTAAAAATTCTTTGGGCATAGAGGCTCCTTAATAAATGAAAGAAAAATAAAATAAAATATCCTGGTAGGTATGATTACTAAGGTTGGTTGTTTTAAAATTACGAGGCCTCCAAATATATGGTTAACCCCGGGTCCAGCCAATCCGATTACACGTGTTTCACCCTTGTTTGGGGATGGTCACACCGAATGTAGGCCACTTTATATATATATATATATATATATATATATATATATATATATATATATATATATATATATATATATATATATATATATATATATATATATATATATATATATATATATATACATGGTGATTCCTAAGTTGAACTTTTTTTAACTGTGTATAGAACTCATTAACTCATTAAAATAAACAGTTTTTTTTTAAAAAACTTTTTTTAAAATACTAAAAAATAAGGAACTTACATTCATTTATTGTGGCGAACACGGTCCTGTCCTACGTAAGTTGTCACCTCACACTTATGATTGTGGGCTGTGGTGCTTGAAGCGGAGCGATTCCG
>JAHBCN010025061.1:0-11469 GCA_019359885.1 Listronotus oregonensis | reverse complement strand
AAATTCTAAACTTTCCGATTTAAGTATATTTTCAATTTAAAAAGGGGGTGTATCTCATCAATATTAAACTATACTATTATTTATGGACAAAAACTATTAAATTTTATCGTCAACTCTAATGCGTTTTATCTCATTAGCGTCATTTATGATTTTTCCTCGTAAATGTCCCAAAGCAACCTTTCTTTCGAGATTTTGATAAAATAGTCCAGTTTTTTGTAAAATCCTGCATAGGTAAAAAAAATTTGAATTTTCCGATTTAAGTATAATTTTCAACCTGTATAACGTATTTTTTAGAATTAAAAATAAAGATACAAGTTTAAAATTAACTGACAGCTGATATCTTCCACACCTGCACTATTAAACTCAAGGGCAAATTTGTATAACACACCTGCACCTCAAGGACAAAATCATAATGCACATCTGGCCATTCAAGGTTATATGACGTACCACCGTGGCCATTCAAGGTCATAGACGTAACCACCCCCATTAAAATTTGTATAAGCAACCTGCACCCAAGGGCAGCGCCAACAAACCTTTCCCACGCTTAAAGGCACTTCTTTCAAGGTCACATGACGATTGAACACCGGTCCAAAGTGGGCCGATTTTTTTTCACTACTTCTGTGAAGTGGGACCCATTTATTGCTTTAAATATTCTTATTGAAAAAAGTTTTATACAAAATATTTTGTTTGGCATATTTTGCAATAATTATGTAAAAGGGTGACAAAAAGCCCGTACAAGGACAAAGTTTATTTTAAATGCCTCCCATATTTTTTGTTAATTTTTATTTTCTACATAAAATTCTAGATATTTTTATCTGGCATATATATCCCTAAATTTTGTTTACGAGATATTAGCATTTAAATACAAATTTAGAATGAAAAAATGCGCTCATCTCTTAATGTTGTTTTACGTTTCTATGGTTTTAGCTGTTTGTAGAGTGACAAAACAAAGTAATAATTAATAAGTAATTAGATATCACATGAGAGTCGAAATAGGTAAACCAAACAAAAAAATACGATTAAAAATTTTTACAGATTAATGAAACTTCATTTTGACATTTTTATTAATCTGTATATATATGGTTGTTATGCAACTAAAAAACCGCTGAAACCATAGAAACAAAACAACATTAAAAGATGAGCGGTTTTTCCCCCTTCTAAATTTGTATTTAAATGCGAATATCTCGTAAACAGAAAACAAAAATGTAACCAAAATAAAGGAAGTTTTTAAAAATGAACTTTGTTCTTGTACGGACTTTTGATACACCCTGTATACATAACCCAAAAATTCAGAAAACCAAAATATTTTTGTATAAAACATTTTTGTCCAATTTGAATATTTCAAGCAATAAATGGGGTCTCACTTCCAGACTTCCCTTTTATATATATATATATATATATATATATATATATATATATATATATATATATATATATATATATATATATATATATATATATGTATATATATGTTTTGTCGTAGGTTCTCACGAGTAAAACATGCGGTAACGTTTTTTTTTCGGTAACTCATGTATTGTTGTCCTGAAAAGGACAGGTTGTCAGTTGACGTTGTAAATTTTGGGTGAACAGACGTGAAATTTTAGAGCCGAAGAACATCAGAATGCCGTCCGACAAAGAACTCCATCATCCTCTCTAGCTCAACATGTACTGAAATCCACAAGATCGACTTTAAAAACATAAAAGTCCTGCGAGGTGCGAAAATCTACACCCTCATATTATAAGGGAAGCAATCGAAATCGAAAAGCGGCCCGAAAACCTAAATAAACGGGATGATACACAACGCCTGCCACATACATGGAAATCTAGCTTCACCCTGCTGACAGACATAAGAGTTCCGCAAACAACGACGTCCCAACACCATCCGAACACCAAGAAGGACTAGTTACACGAAGCCACGCCAGGATTGGTCGAACAACACCACAAGCCACGCCCACCCAAGACCATTAAAAACACCCCCAACCAACAGGTCACGCACCAGTTCTCTTTTGGGCACCGTCCGAGAAAGTTCAAGAAAAAGATGAGTGTGATCTCATCGAAACGTCAACTGACAACCTGTCCTTTTCAGGACAAAAACACGAGTTACCGAAAGAAAAACGTTACCATATATATATATATATATATATATATATATATATATATATATATATATATATATATATATATCTATATATATATCTTTGATGTTTTCTTCTGATCCACAAAATTGAGTGCTGGGTATCGAACTATGATTTTCGCTCGTATGTTTTTTCGATGAACACGAATCTGAAGTCAAAATTGGGGGTCAAACAGCAAAATATTAAGACAAACCCAAAACCGACACGGTACATTTACCGACAGAAACTTGCTACCACGGAATGTTTGAACTACGACTACGTAAATTTTAGGAGATACAAAAAATTTCATAAAACAAAAAAGAGAGCCTTTCAAACAGGACCGTATCTAGGAACGGCAGCGCCCTTCGCGAGACTTTAAATTTGCGCCCCCCCCACACACCAAGGGATTTGGGGAGTATAGAATACCCCTCAACGACAACGTGGAGTCGAAGATTTTTCGCCGGAATATGAATGGGAAAGTAGCATAAACCAGTTACCCCAGCATGCCATGTATCTCCAAAAAACAGAAGAATTTGACCTTCCTCGTAAGACCTTAACCCTTAACCCATTAGAACCAACTGCGGAAGATGCGCCGACTCCTTGAATAGATGGGTAAACTTCCCTCTGCGGCCTGCGATTGTGGTGATAAGAGGAGACTGTCAAACACACACTGTAAGAATGCCCCCCTGGGGGCATCCCATTGACCCACAGGATTTCCGGGATGGCAATTGAATATGTATCTAATTTAGACATTTTTGTTTGTAAATTAGATTTGTGTATGACTATACCTATACAATATAGTGTATTTTTCTTTTCTTTTTGTTTTTCTTCATTGTGACATTGATGTGATGTGATGTTAGGCCATACAAAGGGCTGGCTATCCCAGTACTAAAATATAATTTGCAAGAGGAAATAAATATTTCATTCCAAAAAACAAAAAAAGAAAATAATAATTTATTTCAAATCTTTTTATAATTAATTTTTTTTGCTATGACAATAAAATTTAGACCTTAAAAATTTAACATTCCTTGTTAAAATTTTTTTTATTTTCCCACCCCAGTTTTAAACCGGAAAATTATGGTCCTGCAAGGGGGCAACATTTGTTTAACCCACCCCAAATTTAAAATTAAAAAAAGAAACTTATCACATTGATCCCCTGGTACCAATTACTTAAGCATTTTTTTCCTTCGTAAAATTTTTCAAAGGTTAATTTTTTTTCTCGATAAATTAATTAAAATTTTATGGATTTACGTCCAAATACCTTTTATGTCGAAAAGAAAATAAATTTCATATAAATTGAACCAAAATTGTACATAACTTTGACTGCCCTGAAAGCAAAAAGCCTTCTATATAATACCCACTATAAACCTAGCGTGTAGCTAGACTAGACTGTCAAAAAAGAAACAATGTGTTGACAACATTATTCTAACATATTGTTTATGTAATAAATATTCAGCCAAGTAATTCGATTTCATGTTAGGTCACTGACAGGAGATGAATATCGCATGTTATCGTTTTGTATGCATAATAAAAAGGCATAATTAGAGAGTCGTGAATAATATCTATTGTAGACTTTATAAATGGAAATAAAGATTATAAACTTTACAGTTATACAGGTTGTAAAAAGTATGATGCTCATCATTTTAATGAGCGATAGTGGAGCTCAAAATAAGTCGAAAATTTTATATGTCATTATGTCAAAACTTAAAAAAGATTTTCGTTTAAACGATGTCAATGTCATGAACTTTGAAAGCAGTTATTTCAAACCCTAACAACTAAAAAACTTTTGTCTTACTCGCTTATCAGTAGATTCATTTGATAATAAAATAAACTTAGTTTTAAATGGTTTAGTCTTAAAATAAAAAATAAATAAATAATTTTTTTTAATAATTTTTCTCCCAAATAAAAAAGGACACGATATTTTGTTTGTTTTAAACCGGGAAAATATGCCGATATGTTTTAAATTCAAGACAAACGTATTGCAAGTGTACCAAAGAGTAATGAAAACGGAATGTGTGCGACCGAGAAATCTTATTTTTTAAGCAAAACAAAAAAGTGCTGTTTTAAAGCATGATAATTTGTGTTCTTAAAATAGATATTAAGCCTATTCTTGTGGTAAGTCCAATTATGTTATAATTACAAATAAAAACCAAACAACAATTCATTGTTTTTTACTTAAATTTAATTTCAAATTAAATAAGAAATTTTTATTATTTGTATGTAAATGAACATCTCCTTAAAAAAGTGTAAACATACAAAAATTCACAAAAAACGTTCGACGTTGAGACTCGCTTCTATGAAACAGGCACGATGTTGCTAACTTTTTTAAACTTTTAAAGGCCATATTTCGAAAACAATTAACTTTTGACTCATATGTTTTTAGCTTTTTCGACTTGTTTTAAGTTCCTCTATCAATTTTACACCCTGTATTATTTCATACAGAACGCTGTTATATATGTTATATTATTGGAATTGCAAAATACTAACATATAATAATCTATTGGGGCTTTCAAACAAATATACAAAATTTTTTAGGTATATGTATATATGTTTCTTTATATGTTTCTATGTTTGTATGTTTGTATGTTTGTATGTTTGTATGTTTGTATGTTTGTATGTTTGTATGTTTGTATGTTTTGTATGTTTGTATGTTTGTATGATTTTATGCTTGCATGCTTGTGTTTTAAGTTTGTTGTTTGTAGTTTGATGAGGGTTTTAATTGTTTGGAGTGATGGATGTTTGTAGATTATTTTGTTTTTTTGGTGTTGTATTTTTTAAAGTTTTGTTTTTAGTTGAGGTTTTTAGTTGTATAGGTGTGGTTTTTGTTTGTAGGTATGTTTTTATTGAGGTTTGGGATTTTTTGGGTGTGTTTGGTTTGTAGGTGTTAGGGTTTTTATTGTATGTTTGTATTTTGGTTTTTGTATGTTTGTATGTTGATTTTGATTTTTGATGGGGTTTGTATTTTTTTTGTTGTATTTTATGTTTGAGGTTTTGTATGTTATGTATTGTGTTTGTATGTTTGTTATGTTTGTATGTTTGTGTATGTTTGTTGGGTTTTTATGTTATATGTACATTTGTACGTTCTAGGTTTGTACGTTTGTACGTTTGTACGTTTGTACGTCTCTCATACAATTGTACGTTTTTACGTTTGTACGTTTATACGTTGGTACCGAGAAAAAATTAAACCAACTTAAAAAAAAATAACTCAAAATTATGAAATAATAATTTTCATATATACCCTATATTAACAACAAAAACGTAAGTACAAAACAAATTAGGGGTTAACAGTTTTTGTTCGATTGGCGCGGCAAAATAAAAACAAATGCCATCGCTGGGACCAACCTCAAAAAAAATTGTTGGGTCCTAATTTGTTTCGTACTTATTTTTGATATCTTTTTTTAGTAAATGTAGGGTATATATTAAAAATATTATTCCATAATGTAAAGTTAGGTTTTTTTGAAGTCGGTCTCATTTTTTTTTATGGTTTGTGTGAACTGGATTGCCCGGTAAAAATGTTGTTATTTTTTCAGAACTGTCTATTTGGTTACGCCAGATAGTTTTAGTTTCTATGTTTATATTTATCCCAGGTACTAATATATACTGGGTGTCTTATGCAAAGTAAGAAGAAGTATATTTAAAAACTTAAAAATTTATATGTTTGAAGAAGAAGAAAATACTACAGGCAAAGGGTTCCACAGCCTAGATACTTTAAAGTAAAGGAACGAAGTGGAAAGTTCGGTGATTTCCAGATAAACTGAAAAAAATGCATGAAAGTGGCACTTCATGAGAAGCCGCTAAAATAGGAATGATACTAACTTATTTCTCAAAGCAGACGCCGTTGGTTGGTTGTTTGGTTGGTTTGGGCGTGCCCATACTTGTATTGCAGCCTATTGGCTTACTGTGCTCCCCTTTCTTGTTATAGAAGTCCGCTTTCCTTTATTAGGTCTAATATTCATGAGGCAAAAAAAAATTCCGTTCTGTACATTTCCGACCAGTTTATGTCCTCTGTACGTCAGTGCACTGCAGTCGTATATAATGTGTGAGGCTGTTTCCTTATCCACCCCATTTTGGGGAAAGTCTTTGTGTACGCTTATTTTCTGTAAGTGTTTCCTTAGATTATAGTGGCCTGTCAAAAGTCCTACTACTTCTCTTAACTGAGTGAGCCCCAGAAGGAGGACCTCAGCCGTACTTTTCTTGGAAGAGTCACCTAGCGTTGACTTCGCATGTCTTCGTCCAGGTGATGCATGGCAACAATTCAGATGTTGTAGTTAGTTTAACTGAAAATACCGTCTTATAGAGAAAGTTTATTTCTTTTTAAAAGATATTATGCGTTTTTTTTTCTTAGAGTTATAGTTTGTCCGCAAAAAAATCGATAAGCCATTAAGCCATCTTGCGCTTACAAGCGATAAAATTCACGCTTTAAATTAAAAATCATAACATTCCACTTGATTATCTATTACATTATTAATGTAGGAATACTTTACCCTAAGGAATTGTTAGAAAAAAATTGAAAAAATCCGAAATTTTCAAATTTTTTTCAAAATTTTTAAAGATAAAAAAAACATGAGAATAATTTTTTTTAAAGTTTTTCATTTTTCTTGAGTTATACAATAATAAATTAAATTAAAAAAATTAATAAAATCAGTAGAAATTACATGTTACAAAATTACAAATCATCTACATTGTCGTTATCATTATCACTGTTTTCAGCATCAGACTCGTCAGAACTTGTCTCTGTTGTAAGTTGTGCAAAATTTTTGCATGTATCAGGATACAAGTTGGTTTAGTCGGTCCATATAATGAAAGCAGAAATAATATGCCATTTTCAAAAATCGTTTCATGAGACCGTCTTGGCAATTTAAAACTTTCTATAGCTTGTGCTAACTTCTCATTTTTTTTATTTTTTTTCTATCTAAACGAACAATTTTTTTTCTATTTTCTTACCTGGTCCTTTTCTTACCTATCCACTATGGACATTCTATTCTTTGATTATTCTTCTGTTTAGTATACCAATATCAAAATTTATCTTTAACTATGCTAAGAGAAAAAGAAGATAAAAAAGTGCCATTTTCTTGTAATACACAAAAAATTATTAAATTAAAAAAAAATTCCATACTGAATGTATTTATATTTACAGATTCTTAAAGTATACTAGTTTACCTACATTTAAAAAAACAATTTACCCTAATAAGTGGATTATTTCTAATTTTTCACAGACCAATATATTTATATCGCTATAATCTTTAGATCATACCATTAGAAAGCTGAGAGTTCCAACTTCAAAATAGTGTATTTCAAATTCCAATTCAACATCTCGTAAGTACGTGTCAGATTATAATGTAATACGCGCTTTCTAAAAGCTCCCCGGGTATCGGGTCCCGTGCCTATTATGCATAAGTTATTAAATTAA
Source organism: Listronotus oregonensis (assembly GCA_019359885.1). Classification (NCBI taxonomy): domain Eukaryota; kingdom Metazoa; phylum Arthropoda; class Insecta; order Coleoptera; family Curculionidae; genus Listronotus; species Listronotus oregonensis. The sequence goes on along the minus strand of JAHBCN010025061.1, from coordinate 3,945 downwards.
TTTTTTGCGGACTAACTATGACTCTGACAAAAAAGTGCAAAATACCTTTTTGGTAGAAAAAAACCTTTTCTACAAGATGCTGTTTTTTATTTTTCATTATATTTATCCCATCCCAAAATATTCTGGGATTTTGAAGAAAAAATATTTTTTTCGAAAATTTTTTTGACTAGGAAATCGATTGACCCATGAACTTTTTCTTATATTAACCAATATCCTCTAAACTAATTATAAAAAGCAACCAGCCAGTTCGCTCATTACTTGTTCCTGTGGCCTCCACCAACTGGGCTATAACGTGTATCCCAGAACTCAGACGAGGTATATTCTGTTGTTCCTGGCGGTAAGCAGAAGCCGTGAAAACTCCTCTAACAGAGCAACATGTTCTCACACCTCGTCGATGGGCAAAAGAAGAAATCTTTTTTGTAAGAATGAGGTCATTAATAAGGCAAACGTCCTTTTTTAAAGAATTGAGGGCGACGCCATTCTAGAGACATAGATAAGAACAATATTCGAAACAGGATCTGATTTAGGATACATACAAAGTATACAGATTAGAACGGGAAACATATTTTCCAGCTTGAAAAAGGAATTCAAACTTATTAAAGCTGCTTTAACTATAGACATACTATGTACATACCAATTAAGTTTATTGTTTTGCAAAACTTGACCGCAGAACTTGAAGGATTACTTTTGCTAAACTTTTGCGCGAAAAAACAAACATGATTTTAACTAGACAAGATTTTTTGCAAACCAAAAAAACTCTTTCAAGCTGCCCTGGATTTTATGGATCTTTTTGGAAAAATTAATAAGATTAAGTGATTTGGTGACAATCTCCAAGTGTTATGAACCCGACAATGGTTAACAGGGTTAAATGGCTATTGGTGACAAGAAATTACATTAATGCCTATAAATACCTGTATAGACAGGGGATCTTTAAAGCAGAGAGGGAGGCACATGATATTTTTATTGAACGAGTCATAATTGGAGCAAAAAAATGAGATCATCAGGCAAAACTTCTAGTCCCTGAGCCAGCTTAAAATTTGGTCAATTATTTCCTCCCAAGCGAAAATTGGTAGAATGCATCAGAGGGTTGTATTATAAAGCTTCGTGAACGTCAGCTGCGGTTCCGTTGGGACAATGAGCTGCGGTAGCCTTTTTAATAATGACAACGCTGTGATCATAGATAAAGGATTACTATTATGGGAATAGATAGAAAACTTTTAACCTTATATTTGATCATTGCGGAAACCCCCCTGGCGGGTTTGGGGAAAAAACACCGACTAAAAATGGGGGGTTTTTCCCCAAAATTTTTTTGTTTTTATAATTTTTTTTTTAAATTAAATAAAAAAAACAAAAAAAAAAAATTGTAATTTTTTTTTAATTATATATTTTTACAAACACTAATGATTATTATGATTTATTCTATAATAATATTATGCAAATATAAAAAAGTAAATTACAATTCGAAAAATAAAATTCTAAAATTTAAATTGCCCACTTTTTATCCTGAAGTATTAAGAAAAAAAAAAAGGGAAATTTGGGATCCTGTTTTAAGGTAGATTAATTTTTGGTTCCACCAACATACCAAGCTTCTGGACTAAAATGAATAGTACAAAACGGCATGACTTTCGGGGAATTTTTCCCAAAAGGTTCACCTTGAAGTCTTCTCGACTAATTAACCCAAAAATTTCAAACTAAAAAAAAAATTTTCTTTTTGATTTTTTCTACAACCCCCCCGTCAAGAAAATTTTGGGGGGGAAAAAAAATAAGTTTGGGATAAACACTGGGCATTTTAGGCCAATTTTTTTTTAAAAAAATTAAATATTTATTAGACGGGTTTGGGAAGCTAAGATATTTTTACTTACCTCTTGATCTTTTGGAAATTTATACATTTAAGCACCCTTTTTTTAAAATTTAACAGCCTTTAAAAAAACCTAAAAAAAAAATCAAATTAAAAAAAAAGTACAAAAAAAACGCTGGAATTAAATAAAAAAAAAAAATAAATCCATAATACTCAAAATTCAAAATTAAAAATGTCATCGAGTGACACAACACGCATTTGCGATAATTTGCAAAGTTTTGTTGACCCCCTGGTGAGTTTAGAAAAAAAAAAAATTTTTCTATTTTTAGTAAACTGTTACGGGGAAATTTAAGTTGTCACGGCATGGCAGTAATTTAAAAATGACAAGGTTAATTCAGAACTAACTGGTATTTTTTTTTTTTCATGAATATGAGGTGATAATAAAGTAAGAATTTTTTAAAATATATTACGGTGAAACCGAAAAATTTAAAATTTTTTCTATGGACGTAGATTTGCCTGCTCTTTAATAAAAATTTAAAAAAAATTTTTTTTTCCCAAAAAAATTAGGGGGAACCAAAAAATTCATCCCATTAAAAATTACATGGGATTTTTATTCCGCCCGACATTCACCACCCGGCATATTCATTTATTTCCTTCAAACTAAAAATTTTTTTAAAATTTTAGCTAGTCCCCAAGTCTTAAAAAAAAAAAAAAATCAGTTTTTTATAACATGGTGATTTAACGTTAACTGTTAGTCAACTAATCATTTAAATAGGCGATAGATGTTCCCGCCATTCCATAGTTTCAAAAAGCTATCCCCAGATAAATTTTCAGTTGGAGAAAATCATTAAAAGCATTTTTTACATTTTTCGGGGGGACCAATTTTCGTACAAAGCAGTCAGCTGATTGTTTTTCTTTCTTTAAGATATTGGGTTAGCCCCCAATTTAAAAAGTTTTTTTTTTTAAAAAAAGGGTATGCCGGGGGATGTCGGGCGGGTATAGGAAAAAACCCCTGTTTTTTTAAGGTGTCAGTTATTGGCGTCCCTTTATTTTTGACAAATTTTTTTCGGGGAAAGTTTCGTTTTTTGAAAATTCATTTTTTTAAAGTTGAAAAAAAAAACCCTTTTTTTTCATTCCCCTTCTTTTTTTAAAATTTTTGATTTTTTACTAAAAGGGAAAAAATATTTTATACACACCTTTTAAAAAAACCTTTTTTTTTTTACACTTTTTTCCATTAAATTGCGAAACTTCACTTTTAAGCGGGGCGCCCATGTTTGCTAAATAATTCCCTAGTGTATACATAGTTGCGGCCACGTTGCGGCGTGTGAAAGTGGAGGTTTGCAATGAAATGGAAAAAAGGTGTAAAATATATATAAACACACAGTTTTTAAAAAGGGGGTTTTGAAATATTTGTGTGCCAATTTTGTGTAAAAATCAAAAAATTTTGCAAAAGAAGAAAAAAGGAAAAAAGGTTATTTGATTTTCAACCTTTTTTAATTTAATATCTCTAAAACGAAAAAATTTCCAAAAAAAAATTAGATTCGTAAACAGCGCCCCAAAAACCCCCCGCATATCAAATTTGGTTAAAATCGAAGAGGAGGTAACTTTCGAGACAATTACTTTTTGACAAAAATTCTTTTAAAGTTTATTAGAGAGCATGCAAATCTATGTCCATGATAAAAATTTAAATTTTTTGGTTTTTTGGTCGCCTTATATTTATAAACAACAATAAAAATATCAGTTAAATGTGAATTAACGTTGTCATGTTAAAATTACTGCTTTGTCATTATTAAAAAGGCTACCGCGGCTCATTGTCCCAACGGAACGGAAATTGGTCATGTAAATCTGTTACTGGCTCCTGGACCATTCTATACCAATGATAAAGTTTGCAGAAACTAAAAATTGTACTCTGGTGGAAAAAAATTTTTTGGGGCTGGTTTTTAAAAGATATTAAGATTTTTAAAACATATAGTATGAATAAAAATATTTGGATACATTTTGGTTTCCCCGGGAAATTAAAACCTTGGTTCCTTTTCTTTTTTAAACTTGAAACACTTTTATGTCGGCTATTCGACAGGTTTTGAAAAGTTAATAAAAAAAAAATTGGTAAAAAAAAATTTTATTATTTTTTTTTTTTTTTTTTTTTT
>JAHBCN010025060.1:0-11484 GCA_019359885.1 Listronotus oregonensis | reverse complement strand
TACGAGAAATAAAATATCATGGTTGGTAATTTTTTTACATTATACAGGATGTTTTCCAATTGTACGTCAATATTTAAGGAGGCAATTTTTGGGTCCGAAAATGTGAAAATGAGAGATGAGATACAGGGTAGTAAATTTTTTTAAAATAAATTATTTATTATTAATATCTGTAATACCACTTTAGATATTTTAATGAAATTCGGTATACATGTACTATATGTCAAAAAGCATTTTTAAGTTTTCCACATTTTTGTTTATTTGCCAAAATAGGCAGGTCAAATTCTGTGCGAACGCCACTGGTGGAAATAAAAAAAGAATGTGGCACACTAAAAAATGCTCCTTGATACGTAGTACATTTGTGCCAAATTTCATTAAAGTATTTAAAGCAGTGTTACAGATATCTATTAATAATAAATGATTTATTTTTAAAAATTTTACCACCCTGTATCTCAAAAGTTAAGACGTTTAGGACATACGTTTATATGAAGTTTTCTTTTTAAAATTTACCCAAAAATTCCCTAAATATTGACGTACAATTAGAAAACACCCTGTATGATGTAAAAAAAATTACCATGATATTTTATTTCTCGTAAATAGTTCATTTTATCGAGGTCAATCAGGAATACCTTTTTTTCAGTTTAAGGTTAAAGCTATCCAAAAATAATATTTTTGGGCCTTTATCATACAGGAAGTTAAAAAATTGCTATTATTGTGTCAAAGCTAGTCCGTCCCTGGCAAACTAAATAAGTCAAATATGATTTAATGGGTTCATTTTAAGAAGGCTTATCTATTATCTAGTAACCATCATATTAAAAAAATATTAAATTACGCCTAGTATTTTAAAACTTATTTAAACAAAAACGATTTCCAGGGTCGTCCGTTATGTACCTGTATCTCCGTAGGGAAGGGTCACAGGAAAAAAGTTTATGGGAACTTGTCATAATATTTTTAGACTTCCTATTAAATTCCGAGAGATTGCCCACATATTCTGGAGACACCCTGTATAGGGTAAATAAATTTTTGTTATAATGGTAAATATTTTGTCAGGTGTCACACTGTTGCAAGTGTCACTACGGAAAACGTAGCTGAGTACAAGTGACATGCGTCATATTTTTAACAGTCGATATTTTTTTCAGAAATACTGGAATGTGTTAGATATCAAAATTAGAAACTAACAATAAAAATACAAAAAAAATATTCTCCAGCCTAACTTTTCTTTATTATGTAAATAAATAATCAAAAGTGCCATACCAAGTATATCTACCATATGGAAGGTTAGGGTCAAAAAAATGCGGTTAAAAAGAAACCTACACTTAACTTATAAATCGGCATGTTATTGGGCGTATAATATAGATTTAGGACACTATTACTAAATTAGGGTAAATAGAGGAATATGTAAACCATTTTTATGGAGTTTTTTATATTTACGATTCTTTTTTAAAGAGGGTGAAAGTTTTTAATAAAAAAAGTTATTTCTAAATATGAGCGTGAGAAATTTCTGCTCGTGTTTTTGGTAAAAGACACTTCATATTTAGTGTATAGGAATTTAAAAGATAATATAATATAACGCTGATTTTTTAACATTATCTGCAGTGAAAAAGCTTTCTGTTAGTTAAAGGGAGGGTAAAACTGTTATTAAATTTATAGTAGTCAAAACTAATTGCCTAACTTTTTTTTATTATATTGGACGTAATAATAATATTGGTCTTGTAAATATTAACAATAAATTAGTTAAATACATATAAAATACAAAACTTTACCTTTATGTAATGGGATATCGCTCAAAAAAAAAGTGGCTCACTTTTTTTTTTAAATATTATCTGTAGGTGTAGGTATACTAAAAATTAAAATCTTACTATATTTAGGCGCCAACAGACACGGAAATAGAAAAATAATGATTTTTAACAATCTGAATGAAGACTCTAAAATGTGTAAAAATCTAAAAAAATCTTTTTTCAGATCAAACCATCCTTAAATTGTCTACAGCAATCTATTTGGATGGCGGTTTAAAGGAAATGAACATGATTTCTGGACTATATAACAGCGTACATTAAAATTCTTTATTAATTAGGAAGGGGTCATTATTTAAGTAACGTTATTTTAAAACGTTATTTTACTAGAACGAAACGTAACGTTACTAACTTTTGAAACGCAGGAAATAAACCCAGCAACCCCTATATCACCAAATTCCTCGTGAAAATCTCTATCTATTGATATAAAAATATACGGGGTACTCCATTTACAAATTACGTCACTCGTGCTGTAACTCTTTTGTTTTTGTTTCAAATGTTTTTCTGATTAGATAATTGAATTCTACGAAAAAAAATACACGAAATGGCAATATTCGTTTTTTTTTAAAAAGTACAGGAAGAAGAGACAGAGAGAAAGAAAAATAGGTGTATTACCTTTCGCTCTTGCTCCAAAGTGCTGATGTGGAGGGCCGCCCAATTAGCATGCAGAGCGGGTTATACACCCCTTTAAGCCAGAAATTAGCACGTTGGAGCGAGAGGGAAAGGTCTATTTTCTCTCTAGCACGCTTGATCGCTCGGCCAAGAGGATAGAATGCCTCCAGCAGGTATATGATCAAAGGTGATAGTGGCACGTAATACCCGTTGTGGTGTCGGTGATCAATAGAAAGATCTATGAGCACCGGGGTTTGTATTTTAACATGTCTTTGCTCAGCCTACATACTTACATGTCTATTATTTAGGGACCATTAATTAAACCAAATTAATTCATTAATTAAACCAAAAATATTCGTCATTTCTTACCAATTACTTATTTCCGATAAGCTCATATATAGAAATTATTTTTTTTTCTTTTATTTCACACGTCAAAAAAAAAATCATCACCTGCTAATAATCCGGAATTAATTTCGAAATCACTCCATTGAAAGGGTGCATTTCCCCTCGAAAGGGTAAAACCACACAAATACACACACTAACCGAGCGTCAGTCAGTCACAGTAGGCGGCAGAGATCCCGACCGCGACTCTCGCAAAAAAGTGTATCGGGTTTTTTTTTTCGTTTTGGCAACAGGTCTTGCTGATTATTATTTGACCCCGTTTCGTTTGAAATCGACCTTTTTTTTAATAGAATGAATGGAAAGTAATTTATATGGGCTCTTTTTATTTTTTGATTTTTTTTAGAGTTACAGATTTTTTTTAAACTGGTAAAATACACAAAACACAATGAATATTTGACGAGTAAATCCTAAGTACTAACGTTTAGTGGGTGTCTTTTAATATGTTTAAACTAAAAGTTAAACCTTCTATTTCGTTTAAAAAAAAACCGTTCAATTAAGAATGCATTCTGTTAAAATAATGCTAAGTTAAAAAATGGCTTAATTTACAAATAAAGAAAAGCTTAACTTGTTGCTAGTTTATGGCATTTGCCAATTTATATAAGTTAAATAAATTTAAGGTAAAAAGAGTCCTAGCGAAACGGAATTTTATTAATGAAAACCCAGACATTGTATCAAAATTATACGAGTTCCCAGTAGCTAAAAAAAACTAAAATCCGTTACTAAATGCAATATTATCAAATTTGTATAATACAATAAATATAATGCATCCATTTAGGTCAGTCTTTCTCAAAGTGGGCGATAACGCCCCCTTGTGGGCGCTGGAGATCTGGAGGGGGGCGGTAAGGGACCCAGAAAAAATTGGGGGGCGCTGATATGATTTAAGGGGACGATGGATGATTTGTAACTTCAGTTACTTCATATCTTAAAATTCAGTGAAATGTAAATCCTTCTACTACACAACATCCATTTATTAGTTCATATTTTTATCCTATTTTATTGTATAAGTATAAACTAAACATATATTACACATTTAATATTTTTAATGCGTTCACAACGCTATTTATATCTTAAGATATTAAGTAATAGGTATCAAACACTGAAAAATATTCGTGTCTTCTCAAGTGTCGCAGGTGAAGTCCCCACCTCCGAAGACACGTATTAAAAATAGGTATAATATATTGTTGCGGCCAAGCTGAGCACTTAGAGAAGGCGGGATTTTTGTTATGTACCTAATCTAGTAAAAATAAAGAAAAAATAAAATTAAACTTAGAAGGTTCAATTATAATTCACGTTTGGCGTGAACAAATATTGTACAATTTATTTGTGCAATCCTGTATTTTAGTCCGTCATCGTTTGTCGGTCCGTGTTTGCGGAGTACAGGTGCCCAAATACAAAGCCGCGGCTCGCGACCGGTCGGCGACTGACGTGACTAGAGGTATGTCGTTCGCGAACGATTCGTTCAAAAAGAACCAATCAGTGTACTGATACCGAACAAATTAATTCCCTGTTTTCAATGGATTCGAATCTTTTTTGAGCCACTTGCTCGATCGCTCTGCGATGAAAAACGAACCTAGTTTGGATGATTCGCTTCGTTCATAAGGTATTTTATGACAGCAAATCGGTCGTTTTCGTGCTACGACTTACATATATTTTGATTTTGCTCACATTACCAGAGGTGTATTAGACAAACAATTTATGAGTAATGTCGGTTCGAGTCAGTTTTGGCTATATACCTATTTTGTAATTATTTTTTTTATTTGTTTTAACTATTCTTTTGAACAAAGACTTAATTTGGAGGTACATTTGTAAGTTTTATCAATTATAGTTTTTGAAAATAAAATAAATGTAAATCATTTCTTTATTTAAGATAACTATCACATTTTTGTGGAATTCAAAACGGACCGAGTCCGACCGGTATCATTATAAAGTGAATCGGTTGCGAACGATTTTTTTTTGAGAGAATGAATCAAATAAATCCCACCTCTAGACGAGACGTTCCGCCGCTTGCGCGCATCGCACTCGCTCGCCCTCCCGCCACTCCGCCCGTTACTCCGATACTCTTAATATTGTAAGGTTGAATTATTATTGCTCAATGTTGATTATTGTTAATTTTGAATAAAAGATACTCCTAATATTGTAGAGTTGCATTATTAGTGCTCTCTCTGGTAAGAAAAGTGTCGTTTAGAATATAGATTTAATTAAACTCCAGGCGAGACTAATATGTTATTGAAAGTTTTAAGGTGAAAAAAAATGGGGGGCGCTACAAAATAAGTGATTTTCAAAGTGGGCGTTGGATAAAATAAGTTTGAGAACCTCTGATTTAGGTGTAGCGATTTCTAGTGATTTGTTTTAAATTCTACGTGTAAAGACAAATTTTTTTTTCAAAAAAATCAATTTTTAAAATTTTCAATTTTTATTTATCTAAAAACTGACATTTTTTTAAAATTATTTTATTTTTGATGAACTTAAAGATTAAAACTATTTGACAAAAAAAAATAAATAAATAAATTGGTAAATTTTGCAAATTTAAAAAAAATATATAAAATAAATTAATTTCAATTTTTTTTTATAATTATTAAAAAAAATAGAAGTTTTTAATATTAATGTTATTTTATCACAGGCAAAAACAAAAAAAAAATGAAATTTTAAGCCTTTCAAATTAAATTTACTCTAGAAAAATCAATTTTTTTAGTTATATTCTTCAATGCAGCGAAAAGTAGAATATTTTGAAAACAATTTTTGTCGATAACTCAGTTTTTTGATTTTTTATAGCCAAAAATAGGTGGGACCTAAGTTAAACAAATACCCAACAATACAACTAAATTTCTTAACCACTTACTGCATAGGTATTAACTATAATACACTTGGTAAACCTTATAATCTAATTAGACCTAATTCCAAAGGGGTTTTATTGCACATCGAGCCGAGTTAGGTATTTTTAAAAGTTCATTAAAATCGAATTACATTATACATTCCTTTTCGGGTCTGGATAAGATGACGTCCAATTAAATATTAAGATTTTATGCAGTAAAACCATTTATATGATGTTTATAACGCGAGTGCAAGGAAGTTTAAAGGTGTATGGAAGCCCAATACTGTAGAACAAAATTGTCCAGGCGTGCAGGGCAGCTGGAATAGGGGGGTTGGCCCCGCGGAATTTGCGCAATGAATAGTAGGTCAGGGCCGGATTTCCATAATTCTTTGTTACTATCTATAAAATTGACATCATCAAATGTCAAATTCCAACATTCACTGTTTTTTTTTATTTTTTGCACAAAATTGTTGGTTATTAAAGGATACTACTATAGAATATTTCAAATTATTGTGTAATATTAGATTTTATATCATCTGATATAATATGGAAAGAATAGATGGCGCCACTTTACTGCCTTCTATTTAAATGGTCGATATTTTTGGAAGTTTTGTATTTTTACCAAAAATCTTTGTAAATAAATAAAAACACGATTTTTAAAATAAATTTCAAACATTGTATGATAGTATTATGTACTTATCACCAATTTTGTGATAAAAGAAGGGCAAGATAGTGTAAATGAGTTTAATCCTAAGATTCTGGTTATACATTAAAAAGTAAAAATTTTTATAACTGCTTTTTAGGCATATACTTTTCACTAATAACAAACATTCATGAGACAGAATAACAGTAGTTAAAAATGTTTAGTAAGTAACCTTTGGTACCTGAGTATCCATTGTAACAGTATCCGTTAAATATTAGAATGGGTAACAGACGTCAACGCCATCTATTGACCAAAGGGCGAGCATTCTCTAACACGGTGTCACAGACTTGCCGAGCTGAAATAATGTTACAAACATTTGGAAATGTATGCCCAATACTTGTACGGATTATTAACAATAGTGTAGTTAATTTCTTAACTAACTTTGTAGAGATTTCACCTAACGACATCTTGTGACCGGTTTCGATCTATATCAGATCTCATCAGACAAGCTAGTCAAAGGTAAAAATCTCTAAAAATTCCTAATCCTTATTCAGTACGCATTGAAACAATGAATGGGTAACAGACGTCAACGCCATCTATTGACCAAAGGGCGAAGCATACTCCTCTCAACTTACGGTGTCACAGACTTGCCGAGCTGAAATAATGTTACAAACATTTGGAAATGTATGCCCAATACTTGTACGGACTATTAACAATAGTGTAGTTAATTTCTTAACTAACTTTGTAGAGATTTCACCTAACGACATCTTGTGACCGGTTTCGATCTATATCAGATCTCATCAGACAAGCTAGCAAGTCTGTGACACCGTAAGTTGAGAGGAGTATGCTTCGCCCTTTGGTCAGTAGATGGCGTTGACGTCTGTTACCCATTCATGTGTTTCAATGCGTACTGAATAAGGTATTAGGATTTTTAGAGATTTTTACCTTTGACTAGCCTGTCTGATGAGATCTGATATAGATCGAAACCGGTCAAAATGTCGTTAGGTGAAATCTCTACAAAGTTAGTTAAGAAATTAACTACACTATTGTTAATAGTCTGTACAAGTATTGGGCATACATTTCCAAATGTTTTAACATTATTTCAGCTCGGCAAGTCTTGACACCGTAAGTTGAGAGGAGTTGCTTCGCCCGTCAATAGATGGCGTTGATCTGTTCCCATTCATGTGTTTCAATGCGTACTGAATAAGGTATTAGGATTTTTAGAGATTTTTCCTTTGACTAGCTTGTCTGATGAGATCTGATATAGATCGAAACCGGTCCAGATGTCGTTAGGTGAAATCTCTACAAAGTTAGTTAGAAATTAACTACACTATTGTTAATAGTCCGTACAAGTATTGGGCATACATTTCCAAATGTTTGTAACATTATTTCAGCTCGGCAAGTCTGTGACACCGTAAGTTGAGAGGAGTATGCTTCGCCCTTTGGTCAATAGATGGCGTTGACGTCTGTTACCCATTCATGTGTTTCAATGCGTACTGAATAAGGTATTAGGATTTTTAGAGATTTTTACCTTCGACTAGCTTGTCTGATGAGATCTGATATAGATCGAAACCGGTCACAAGATGTCGTTAGGTGAAATCTCTACAAAGTTAGTTAAGAAATTAACTACACTATTGTTAATAGTCCGTACAAGTATTGGGCATACATTTCCAAATGTTTGTAACATTATTTCAGCTCGGCAAGTCTGTGACACCGTAAGTTGAGAGGAGTATGCTTCGCCCTTTGGTCAATAGATGGCGTTGACGTCTGTTACCCATTCATGTGTTTCAATGCGTACTGAATAAGGTATTAGGATTTTTAGAGATTTTTACCTTTGACTAGCTTGTCTGATGAGATCTGATATAGATCGAAACCGGTCACAAGATGTCGTTAGGTGAAATCTCTACAAAGTTAGTTAAGAAATTAACTACACTATTGTTAATAGTCCGTACAAGTATTGGGCATACATTTCCAAATGTTTGTAACATTATTTCAGCTCGGCAAGTCTGTGACACCGTAAGTTAAGAGGAGTATGCTTCGCCCTTTGGTCAATAGATGGCGTTGACGTCTGTTACCCATTCATGTGTTTCAATGCGTACTGAATAAGGTATTAGGGATTTTTAGAGATTTTTACCTTTGACTAGCTTGTCTGATGAGATCTGATATAGATCGAAACCGGTCACAAGATGTCGTTAGGTGAAATCTCTACAAAAGTTAATTAAGAAATTAACTACACTATCGTTAAATATTATGTGTGTACAGTATGTCGAGCTTAAAAAGTTGATAATGCAAGATTAAGAAACCAAAAATCTAATTTATTTTTAAACAAATGGTATTGTCTCGAAAGTTGCCTCCTCTCCGATTTTGATCAAATTTGGTATACAGGGGTTTTGTGGGGCGCTGATTACAAATCTGAAAAAATATCTTTTCGTAAACGTTTCGTTTCCGGGATCTTCATCATCAAAGTTGAAAATTAAACTTACCTCATTTTCACTATATTCTCCCTTCTTTTTGTACACAATTCTGATTTTTACACTAAAGTGGCACACGATATTTTATAAACACCTTTTAAAACTTTGTATTTTTATTTATTTTACATCTTTTTTCCATTAAATTGCGAACTTTTAAGTTCAAAGGCAGCAACCATATTTGCTTAAAAGTAAAAGTGTAAAAAAGGTGTAAAATAAACATAAAAAAAGTTTTTAAAAGGTGTTTGTGAAATATTGTGTGCCAATTTAGTAAAAATCAAGAATTTTTGCAAAAAGAAGGAGGAATAGTGTAAATAAGGTTAGTTTGATTTTCAATTTTGATGATGAATATCTCGAAAACGAAACATTGCCGAATTTTTTTTTTTTTAGATTTGTAATCAGCGCCCCAAAAAACCGTACCAAAATTGTACTTCCTTTCATTCAATTAGAGGTCTGGTCTGCCCAGTAATCAATAATTTTGATCCTTTAAAAGAGTGTACTAAATTATTAAATGAAATAAAAGTACTTAAATGTAAACCTTATTTCTTTTTAATAATCCACAGAAATACACAAACATTGTGGAAATCATCTAAAGGTAGTTAAGATTGCCTTACTTGTCTCACTAATATTTCTTATGAAATTTTTATTTTCTATTATTCATAATTGATATATTATTATTTATTCGGTTACCTAACGTTACGTCTTATAAGAAGCACCTAATTTAAATATAAAAAATACTTACCTAAAGTTAAAAAGACGGGTATGTTACCCTTGGATTTGCAAGACAAAACCATACAACCTCTAGTCATTTTGTTACGATATTATAAGTAACAAACAATAAACACAAAATTATAGTCACAATTTAATAAACACTAATTACTAAAATAAGAATATTTTGATCAATCCAAAGAACGGTACTCCGGCTCTCATAAAATTATAATGTGTTGGCTAACTTCACACTGATTTATCAGTGTAAAAGTAGGCAACACATTAAATTATTTCGTGTAATTTTGTTATTGCGCAGAATCGGCGGGGCCAACTCTGACAGTTATTTTCATACTGAGCTGGACATTTTTTGATCGAATGGGCCATAGCATTGGGCTTCCATACACCTTTAAACTTCCTTGCGCGAGTGCCATTGATAAAAAACGAAGAAGGCAACAAATATATTTTTTTAATAGGAAATAGTGGCATTTAAACAAATTTTGTCATTAAACGAATAGGCAATTTGTAAAAGATACTGAAGTTATTTGAATTAACTGCTAAATTCGAAAAAAATGGTTCAATTTGCAAATAAAGAAAAGCTTGACTTGTTAGTTTATGGCATTTGCTAATTTATATAAGTAAAATGAATTTAACGTTAAAAGAGTCATCGCGAAACGGAATTTTATTTAAGAAAACTCCGACATTGTATCAAAATTATACGAGTTGCAATAGAACTCTAAAAAAAACTAAAATCCGTTACGAAATGCAATATTATCAAATTTGTATAATACTGTATCGTACATTTCACGCGATTTAAAAATGAATAAATTTCTCTGCCCGTCCAAAAATAAGAGCAAAATAGCCAGATGGCCGGGCTCATTCCCTATTCCAGATTAAATTCGACCCCAAAATGACCATAAAAATGCCAATATAGGGAAAATAGAATTAAGGCTCCCTTGATCTGACGTTTTTTCCATTATGTAAATGAATATTAGGGCAGCGGAACGTGGACTTAAAAAGAGAAGTCAAAACGTATACCTTTGTATACCTAAATTCGTTTTTTACGTACAAAAAATGCGGTTTAAAAGAAACCTATACTTAACTTATAAATCCTCGCTTCATTGTATGTATAATATACTATTACTAAATTAGGGTAAATAGAAAGACGTTTGGACTACTTTTACGGAAGACCGCAATTGTTTGCTTGCTTTTTAGGGGACATAAACCATTTAAAATTTCTGTTTTTTGGAAAAGTGAGCGTGTGAAATTGCTACTCGTGCATACATTAGATAGAAAAAAAAGTCAATTTGATGGGTAGTAAAGTTAGATTTTAATTATTATTTCGTAAATCAGTTTATCTGTAGAAAAGGCTTAAATACCTACTTATTTTTGTAACAAGTACCTAAAATCAAGTTTTTTTGGGACTAGGCGAAGCCGAGTTGCGGTTTCATTTTGACCTTTTAAACCAGGGGTCTCCAACCTTTCCAGCCTTAGGGCCATACTGATTACTCCAGTAAGTTCCGAGGGCCAAAACCATATTATCATTGTTGCCGGTGGTAAGAAGTGAAATAGTCCACTGATGAAAACAAAAGTCCGAAAAAGTACACAACGTTTAAAAAAGGCTGCATATCGGACTAAAGTCCGCAAAACGGAAACACTGCATATTATTAATTTTCCTGTCATTATCTGTAATTTCTAGATTAGTCGTAGAGTACGAGCCATGAGGAGTAACGTGACACGACATCTGGTGGACACAAGCGGAAATAGCTAGTGTCCATAGCTAGACATCTTTATAACAGTATTTTGATTTGAATTGTTGCTTTTGTGTTGAATTAGTAGTATGGAAAAGAAGCGAAAAATTGATAGTGAATGCAGAAAATTCAAAGATCAGTGGAACATTCAGTATTTCGTAATTGAGTCCAGTAACAAGGCGCTATGTTTGATTTGCAATGAAAGAATAGCCGTTCTCAAAAAATATAACATTAAACGTCATTATGAAACAAAACATTTTCAAAATTACTCAAAATATACAGGAAGTTTGCGGACAGAAAA
>JAHBCN010025059.1:0-11492 GCA_019359885.1 Listronotus oregonensis | reverse complement strand
ATTAAAATATGTGGTGTTATTAGAGTTTAAATAAAAATAGTAAAATGAGAAAAGATATTCGGAGTATAATAACCAATTAAAATAGTTTATTTAATTTTTTTTTCACTAACAATGTATTTTAAAAATAATTTTCTTTTGCATTAGTTGTTTTTAAAATAAATAATTCTTAGCGCTTTTTAATTATTAATTTTAAAAGTTCAAAAGATTTATGTATGTTTTTCATATAATAAATCAACAATATTTAAAAAACAAATGTTTTTTTTAAAAAAAATTTCCCAAAAGAAATTTTTAAAAAAATTTTTTCTTTTCCGGGAACTTTTTTTTATTTTTTAAAAATTAATTTTTTTATTTTTTATATTTTATATATATATATATATATATATATATATATATATATATATATATATATATATATATATATATATATATATATATATATATATATATATATATATATATATATATATATATATATATATATATATATATATATATATATATATATATATATATAGTAAAAGGAAAAATTAAACCTATCTATTTACCTATTTAAATAGGCGACTTGCAGAGAAAAATAAACTTTTTTTTGTTTTATCCTGTCACTATAGTTGAAAAAGGAAAAAATTAAAATTAAAACAAAATAATCATATTTTCAAAACTAACCTAAAAAAAATAAAAATTAAACTATCTTGATTGATTATTATACTCAGAGTATCTTTTCCCATTTTTATTTAAAATCTTATTTATAACACCAAAATTTTTTAATTTAAAAAGACAAAATTAGGACATTTGGTAAAAAAACTAATACTTAATGTCTGACTATGTAAATTAGGGAATGGTCGACTTTTTTTAGGTTTAATAAACAACATTATTAAAAAAAAAACATTTCAGAAATATTAAAACTATTATAAACAAATTTTAAAAAGTAACTGCCGCTATTTTAAAGATCTGCAAAATAAAGCAGTTAATTTTTTAAAATTTTAATACTTTACAATTAAGCAAATTATTTTTTACAAGAATAGGGTTTTTATTCTTTGTGCTTTTAATAATTATTAAGTACAAAACAAATGGGAGAAAAGTTAATCCAGTTTTATTATTTGCATATTTTAAACAGAAACCATACTTATAACGATTCTTTTAAAATCCGATTTTGCACGGGAAAAATACCTTTAATTAATTTTACACTTTTCTTTGAACTTAGTAAAAGATTTTGTATCGGGCGTCTGCATTTTTAACTCAAAGGATTTTATAATTTAATTAATTCTTTAATGAATATCTTAATGGCGCAAAACGAAAATAAAATCCTTTAATTTTTGTATTTGCTGTATAAGGAGTACATTCTTAGGTAAAAAGATATCTCTTATCCTTATATACTTAATAAAATAAAAAATCAGTATATTCAAAATTAGGTAGTATATTACTTAGCCATTTTTGTCATTTTATTAATATAACTACATCAAAATATTTTTCCTATTTAAGTTATAAATAATATAATTTTTTAAATTTAGTTTTCGATCGATTAAACTGACAGGAGTAATGCTTTAAAGACCGTCAGCCCATAGGAGAAAAAGAAACCAGTATGTCCTAATCAGTTATTGATAGGTTACATAGAATAAAGTTTTATTGACTGAAAAATATATCTGAAAAATGCAAAAAATAACCATCTTGAAACAATTTATACTTAGTTTGCCATTCCAATTAAAGGAAGGTTAACAGAAAAAAAATATGGTGGCAAATTACGGGTATAGTTGTATACTGAGTATAGTTGTTCGAAGATGGCTATTTTTTGCACTTTTTTGATCCATTTTTCAGCCAATAAATCGCAATCATCTTGTAAAATCTACTCATAAATTATCAGCGCATATTTAATATTTTTTACTCTTTTAAAAGGGTATCTCGGTACGATTTGTCCATTTTTTTTTGATGAGCTAACGGTCTAATGAGTTGCATAGTCTGGTTAGATTTGAAACCAAATAAATTAAATAAAAATTTGTAAATATATAGAAAAACCTTTTAAACAGTATCAATATGTTATTAATTAAAATATATATAACTTAATAAATTGCAAAGTTACCTAAATTGTATAAAATTACGTTAAAGAAATGTATTTGTTTTTAAAGTTAAGTAATATCTCCTAATAAATCCAAATACTGTTTAATAATTTACAGAGTTTTTTTCTGTGTGTAATACAAAAGCGGAGGCAAAAAGCTGATTGCAATATAATTTCAAAAAGAATTGTAAATGGAAATCGTTAAGCACATGATGATATTTTACCAGAAACAATCCCAATTTATTGATCCAGATAGTGATAAAGCAAAGCATCCCGAAGTTAATCTTTTATCTATACGCATATTGTGGTTTTTTAACTTGTCAGTATCAA
This sequence comes from Listronotus oregonensis, assembly GCA_019359885.1. Lineage (NCBI taxonomy): Eukaryota > Metazoa > Arthropoda > Insecta > Coleoptera > Curculionidae > Listronotus > Listronotus oregonensis. The sequence continues at coordinate 9,112 of JAHBCN010025059.1, read as the reverse complement.
ATCTGAATTCGTTTGCGATGCTCTGCAAGCCCTATTTGGCAAAATTTGTTTGTTAATAAATTAAGTAGAATTACACCATGGTGATTTACATAAATCCATTTCCATCCATTCCACAGAATAGTCGTATTAGTTGTGACAATAGTAAAAGGACCTTAAAGGTTAAGTCTGGCCAGGTTATTCAAACGTATTACAAAGAGAATAGAGCTAATCAGTGAGCTTTAAAAAATTTTACTCCTGATTGCTTAAATTTGCTGCCCATACAATATGTTTTTTTTATTTGCCAAGTAAGACCTCTTTCGAGTTAATGTTAACTAAAATCATGCCAATATAGTTTCTGCTTCTGGTTCTGTAGCAATATTTGATGGCTCACATGGCCCTTGAGAAATCAGAAAACTTGCCTGCTGCTACACAGCCCTTCTTAAAATTCTCCTACAACTTTAAATTTATGTTAAGGAAATTAGGCGCCGATAAAGATCTGGCAAACTGTCACAAAACCTTTTCTCTTCTTTTTAGTATTTTAAAACGGAACAAATTTATTTACCCAAATTTGTTTTGGATAAAAGATCATTGATTTTAAATAGGAATTTGTAGTTTCACAGTAAAACTTTTTTCTGAAGCTGTATTTATATAAATTAGCTGATATTTGATAAAATTGATTTCTTACCATTTTTGTATTGAATAAACCAACCTTAATATCGGGATAATTCTACATTAGGGGTCTAAATCCATAGACTAAATAGTTTATAGATTGATTTTGTAAAATCCTCTGTAATAAATTATTGGATTAAATTTTGTATTTACTACTCATACTAATGAAAACGATATAAATTTCAAATACTTTAACATTTGTACTCTAATAAATTACCAAGTTGTGTAATAAGACCTAATCTGGAATAACCTTAACCTAGTGGTTATTTGTATACTTGGTTAAGCACTGTTATCGAATTCTAAAATATTAAAAATCAGAGAGCTAGTCAGTTGGTGTAGGATATAATGTTAAATAACTGTCAAGTATAAAAACAGTTTTTTGGTTCCAAAAGATGACTTAATCAAAAATAAATGCTTCAAAACTAATTCTTAAGTCCAAAGTGACCATATTTCCGCTTTTTAAGAACAGTAAAGTTTTGAAAGGCCTACTTAACGTCTAACAATAAATTACATGTACCAAGTTTAAAAGGTTGTGCCGGCAATATGGGTTATTGATTATTAGGTAATAAGGAACAAATTTTTAAGAGCTATTGTATGATTACTTATTATGATTCTTGGGTGTCTGGAAAAAAATACAAAATACCTTTAAATCGAGGCTTGCATTTTTTAAAAAGGGCTCAATTTATCATTATTTAAAAAACTCCATTTTATATTTCAAAATTCATGCGTTTTAAGCAAAAATGTAGAAAAAGCTTTTTTGTAAAGAAGAATCAAAAAATATGTAATAACTTAAGTCATTTTTAGTAAATAATTTTAAGAATCCTCTTGCATTACATTTTTTATTTGTAAAGAGTTTGTTTGTATCTTGATTTAAAGATTAAAGTAACATAAATATAAACACTTTTTAATAAATTAAATTTATATGGTTTCTTTAGTTCAGTGCCTCAAAAACATAGTCATGTTTGTTGGTGCGAAAAAGTCTACTAATGCTGATCCTGTACTTATGACCGGACAAGTTTTGCAGAAAAATAAGATCATATAACTAGAGATTAATTTCTATTGGCACAAGCATCCATAAGAACAGTAGCTTTAAAAACGCTCTTATTCCTCTTTCAAGCGAAAAAGTATTGTTCCTGTATCCTGTTCTCTATGTATTCCAAGTTAGATCCTGCTTGCAGTATTGTTCCCATGTTTTAGGAAAGGCGTTTTTCACAATTCTAAACATTTCTGATTTTATTTTTAAAATAAACGACTTTACTTTTACAAGAAAGCTTCCGTTTTGTTCCTATCGACAACCTGTGGGAGACTTGTCGCTTTTTTATTTGGTACTTTTATGGTTCTTACTCCAAAGACTTTTATTTCTTCGCTAGTGGCGTGGCTTCCAAGTAATAAAAATGCCACTTTTATGCATACTTTTACAGTCCAACCTTGATATGCCCCGATTTTGTCGCTTTTTTTGGGCCTTTGTCCTTTGAGTATCTAGGCTGTGGAATCTGCTTACTATGGAGAACTTTTCTTTAGTGCATATGTAAATGTATAAATGTGTTATACTATATTCATATCATTGTTATTTTGAAACATCTCGTGCGTTTTTTCTTTTTTCCTGGGCATATTAAAAAAAAAGTTGGGAGGTTAACAGTAATGCTAAATCTTAATAAATAATTTTAAAAGTTGTAAATGTGCCTTAATATATATTTGTTTACTTCTAATGCCTACCATTTCACATGATGTATGTTTTATATGATAAATGCCGTCTTAATCAAGGTCAAATAATATGCAGTTTAATAAGCATAGCTATCCTACTGTTCTCACTAGACAGTTAACATACAGCTTTTTTTAATAAATTTTAAAATTTCTGTTTTTGTTTATTTGTAAAAAAAGAAAAAGTATTCTTAGTAGTAAATTATTAAATTAGCTTAACTCCTTACTATGGTTTTTCATATAACAGTAGCCAAATATCCGGTTTTTTATTTTGGTTTCCTTACATAATTACCGAAATTAACTTCGAGTAAAACAATAAATATTAACCCGTTTCTTTCTCTTTAATTTTAATTACTTTAAAAGGAATTTACCCCATTAGTTGTGGTTCTGTCCAATATATTCAAAAGTTTACTATTGTAGAGTGCTACTTAAATGTTGTTGTAAAGCAGGTAATTAATCTTATTTGATAATATTTTAAAGTCTGTCTGAGGTAAGTTTAACAAAAAATAAAACACGTTTAAACATGCTAAATAGTTATGGTAAACAGGGTGTGGACACTTTTAAACATATTATTGGGTTTTCAGAAAGTTGGTTTATTTATAAAAGTATGTTTTTAAATTTAGTATAAAAGGGCTTAAATTGTTTGATAAGGTGGTTTTGCAAAATATAAATATTGTTAACTTACATTTCTTAAATACCAAAATATAGAACCTAAGGGAGTATGCTTAACAAGGTAGGGTTTTTTTAAATATAGAATAAAACTTTTTACAAAAAATTTCGAAATACCAAACTGTTAAATCACATAAACTTGTAACACTCATAAGAACGTGGCATTACATTACCGCAATATTCAGTATTTGACAATTTTTTGCACAAAGTAAAAAAAATTATTAAAGCTATTGATAAAAGGTTTGTTCCAGCACGTCGAAAAACCGTCACCGAACGATCACGCTCATGCGCAGTGATTAAAGTGCGTTCCAGCAGAGACGTGACGGTTATCGGACGATCCTGTTTGTGTACCAACAAAACTTGGGATCGTTTATGTTACGGTTTCAGAACGGTAATTCCGATACATGGCCTAAATTGAAAACTGTTTGGGTTGACTTGCGCATTGAACATCTTGGCACTGGATATTTGATTTTTAACAGCTGTTTCATGTTTATTGTTTCATATTTCATTTTCATGTGTTTACTGTTAAGGTAGGATTATGCAAAAAAGTTAAGTTAATTTAAGTTAACAAAAATTAAGTTATTATAAATTAAGACATTTGTGTGAAAACATGCCAATCAGTTTAAAAATAACAAATAAAATTTAGCATACGTAGGGCAAATCACTGTTAGTAGGGTTTTTGTGATTTCTATTTTATTGGTGCACTCTCTGGCAGCTGTCCGGTAATTTGTTAACTTCTTAAATAAATATTTGTCTAAAAAATATATAATTTTGTTAATTTTTTTATAACGCATGGGAAAGACGAGTTTCTGTAAGCCTATTTTATGATGTTATTGTGTGGGAGTTTAATTATTTTAAAAAGGAAACGTTTATTTCATTTTATGATAAAGTTAAAAAATTTAAATAAGTTAAGAAAGTTAAAAGTTGGTTATCTTTTAAACTTAACTTAATTTTTAATTTATGTGTATAATTAAAACCATTTGATCACATAATGTTTATCTTTTCTTGTGTGACTTTAACTTATTTTAACTTAATTTAATTTTTCTGCATAATCCTGACTTTATTTAGCGAATAGCGTGCAACGTGCTTTAGCATTTTCTATTTCCTCGCTTGTTTAATTATTAAAAATATTATTTTTTACACCTCCTAGGCACATCATTAAATTTAATTATCTTTAAAGATGAGTGACGATATTATGAGTGATATTTGCTAACTTTGATCGCAAAAATAATAAGTAGAAAAGTAGGGTTATATTTTCAAAACAAAAAATTTAAAAACTTTTGATTTGACAGTCCCGAAAACGATCCGAAAAGCGATCCAACGTTTGTTACTTTTCGTACCGTCACGGAACTATTTTAAGGCCGCGCATGTGTCGAAGCGCACCAAAAAACAGTTCAAAAACGATTTCGAAACGATACCGGATTTCTTGTTGGAACAAACCTAAAATGTAAACCTTTGGGGCCTTTAGATGGTTTTTAAAGAACAGGGAGATGCTTGCAAAAATAATTTATATATTTGCTTTTAAACCTTAAATACGCTATTGCTTCCAGCATATAGCTACATATCCCTTCTTTCTGAAGCACTTAATTTATATACAAAGTTTGTAGTATCTACACATTATGTTTTGTAAAGTATTTATATTTTTAAAACAATAAATTGTGAAGGTCTGTTAAGTACCTCTGCAACAAACATTGAGTTGACATTTACCCAAAAAACATAAATTTAATTGCAATTTATAAACACGCGAGGTCAGGATGGTGGGAGTTTTTATCAAAATAATTATTAAACTGTAACAAATAATTCGTGCTATATCATTTCATTGTCTTTTCAAGAACTTTTTTTATGTTTTATATAGAATTTGTAAATATAAAAAAAGGTGACATCTACAAGTCTGATTTTAGATGTTATATTAAAATTAAATGTGACATATATTTTTTTTGTTTTTTTTAATGTATTTAAATAAAATATTGTTGTTTATTATTATTATTATTATTTATTCTTTTTATTTATTATATATACACTTATTATCAAAATATATATTTATAACATGAACTAGTCATTGCCTTCTGCGTCACTTTCATTCATAATTCTGTTGTGGGTGTTCTGATGTTAATGTCTCTTTGTTAAATAAAATAATACGTTCATATTTGTTGTACTGCAAATGGCGCACTCTATTTTTTTCATTTTTCAAGAAAAAAACAAAAAGCTTTCAAAATTTTCAAACACTGACACGCATGTCTAATCATATAGATGTTCCAAACTGTATAAAAACGCGCTACGCTCTTTGAAGCGTCTAACGTTTTTTGGAGCATCTATATTTTTCTCTTTCTCTCCGTAACCTTCATTCCCGGTTTTAGTCCACCTATTTTTTCTAACTTTCTTTTCCATGCGAACAAATATAATATACACAAATAATATTAGTAAGTGTGTATTTTTAATCCCTTGCTGCTGCCCTCAGATAGTAAAATTCTTCTGGCTTCAAAAGGACAGTATCGATTTTTTCTGCCCATTTCATTTTTATGCTTACAATAACTAATAAAAATGTTTGACTTTAAGGCAGAAACGATATTATATATATTTTTTAACATTTCTTTTACAATAAAAGTTATTAATGCAACATCATTATAGTGGCAGAAGTATTTTTTTTTCTTTTAATATAATTTTAATAATTATTCCAATTTTAACATAATTTTAATTATTATTTTAATCTGCTTGCCGATGAAGTTATTTTTTTCTTTTTTATATATTATGATAATTAGAAAAAAACTTTAAAATAAAGCAGGAATAACTTCATTTAATCAAGACTATCGACAGAAGCAATAATATCGTTCATGACACTTATTTTTATTAACATTTTTGCAAGCTCCTATTTAATATTGCAGCAATTAACGAATGGCAGTAATTGTTTAAAATGATTATTTTACTTAGTACTCCAATATTATCAACCTCTGTCAGACGAAGAAATCATATAAAAATTACTGCCAGCAGTTCCCTAGCTATGTATTTAACAGTGATTTGATTGTGGCCATTTAATATACAAATTAAAACAGGATAATTATTATTTTTTTAATTTTAATGGGGTTATTTAAAGTATTCCTAGGAATAAAGATTCAAATAAGAGACCCATATTTTCAATTAAAATAAAAGTGTTAATTGTTTACGTAACGTTACTTTACTCCTGAGCAGTATCCAGTTTTTCTGAGCTATTCTGTGTATTCTTTAACTTTAAATAAATTAACCGCTAATATAGTTTTGGACCGTGATTAAATTTGTAGCAAGAATTATTTTTTGTAGAAATTACAAATTAACAAAATCGTCTAACAGGGTCTTTGATTATATTTACGTGGCTTCTGGGGCCTTTATTTTTAAAGACAGAAAAAAATGTTTTATATAAAATTTGTAGGATCTTTTCTATATTATCTTTTGAAATTATCAGTAAAAAAATATCGCAATAAAAAAATGAAAAATATAGGCAACTTCAACTTTTTTAAATAAAACACCCTGTATATTATGCACCAAAATGAAAGATCTTTTTTTTCTGATTTTAAATATATACATTGATGATATTTGGATGAACCATTTTCGAGATATTTTAGGTTAAATTATTAATAAATTACAAAAAAGTTTCATATTAGTATCAAGAAAGCCATGGAAACAATAAAATTGTTATGTTGCTGAATTTCTTGAGGGTTTTCTCTGGACCAATAATATGTATTTTTAAACATTCCTAATAAAGTGAAGGAAGACTTGTCGGTGAATAGAATTTTATTTAAAAACTTTGGATTCTGCTGCATAAACCTAGCTATTTCCAATGCATACTTAGGTTGGTCCTGCATGTTTTGTTCAGAAAGCTTCTAAACGGACATAAATTTATAAGGATAAAATTTGTAAAATTTTAAGTCTAAATACATTTTATAATCTGTTATTCAGATGCCGCATCCGAGATTAATATTTCAGGATTTTCTAAAATTATTAAAAGTAGTTAGTGCTAGTCCAATAGAAAAAGTATAATAATAATCCTGAAAAAATTAGGATATCCAAAACTTTCTTTTCATTTCGTGCTGCAGTCCTAGTTTTTATTTTAAAGCTTTTTCGTTCAATAAACTTTCTTACCATGTTTGTATTTAATAGTATCTATAGGTGGTACCCGTTGTTAAGGATATGATAAGTAATATTCCCTTTGCACTGTCGTCACATTATTATTGTTACCATAAAAAAGACGCATAATTGCCATTTTTTGTTATTCTGAATAGCCCATCGACAAAAAAGCAATACAAACTACTTTTAATAGTGAAAGTGATTAATTTTAACTTTTTACAATATCATAACGTTAAATTTAATAAAACAATTTTATTGTTTTTATAGCTTTCTTGATACTAATATGATTTTTTTTCAATTTATTAATATTTTAAGCTTAAATATCTCAAAAATGGTTTATCCAAATATTATCAATGTGTATATATTTAAAAAGATATTTTATTGTAGCGCATAATATACAGGGTGTTCCATTTAAAAAAGTTAAAGTTGCCTATATTTTTCCGTTTTTTTATTGCGATATTTTTTTACTGATAATTTCAAAAGATAATATGGAAAAAAAACCTACAATTTTTATATAATTTTTTTTTCTGCCTTCAAAAATAAAGGCTCCAGAAGCCACGTAAATATAATCAAAGACCCTGTACATTTAATGCACACAATGCTGTAACAGATATGGTAATATAGTTTATTATAGATACAATGGATTTAACGTTAGACTTAACAAACAAAAACCCTTGTCATGTTTGACGTATATTGTTGTTTCGTTAAGGTGTAAGGATACACAAGGTGGATGAACCATGTACCTTCTTTTTGATACTAATTTATTAATTAGGGCCAGGATTGCTATAAAATAAAAATGTTAGGTGGGCAGTAATCAAATTTTACGAAGTAAATACCTAGAAATTTCGTACATACTTCTTCTGGTCAATTTAAAAGGGTTATACTTTATCGGCAGTATGGAAACAAAAAGATTTCCCGAAAATTTTAACCATAGCCAGACATTGTATAAATAACATCTAAAATGTCAAAATATTGGCATGATAGTCAATACTAGTAACAAAACTACTTTCTATAAATTTAAATGTTATTGGGAGGTCAATGATTTTTTTTTCTAATAACATTTAGAGTTTTATTTTTAGGGGGAAATCCCATTAACTATTTTAACTGCATTCAGGGCAGATTATGTTAATCTTAACTGTTTTCAATTATCTAAATCTTGTTAACGAGAATATCATATTTATTTATTTTTATAAAAATTTTTAATAAAATATTTAAAATCTTGCTTTTTATTTGTTTAAAACTCTATGCGACCTTAATTGTTGCATTTAAATTATTTATATAGGATGTTTTAAACAACATATGCCATCGCTTTATAAAAGATTTCTTTGCTAAAAATAAGACAAAAATGTAGCTACAAAGGGGGTTCTAGATACAAGGTGTGAAAGAAAAGTTTTCGGAAATGTATTTCGTGTTATTAATGTTTTATAAATTAAAAACTTTTTTAAAATTTAAACCGGACCTTTTAAATTGCAATATTCAAAAACAAGGATATATTTTAATTTTTTTTTCTAACAAGTTTATAGAGTTAATCCAAGAGTACATTTTTTATGTAGAACAAAAATAGGTATTATATACCCAATTATTATTATTGATAATTGAGTAATATATAACTGTACTCACTTTTATTTAAATTTTAAAAAATGAAAATAAAGGTGTTTTTAACACCATGTACATAAGATTTAACTTTAATTCGCGTTAAAAAAACGGCTGCTTTTAGTTATTTAATAATATCTTTTTAAAATTCAGTACCTTTTAAACTTCCTAGGAATTGTAATCAGGTAAAAACGGTCGTTTAAAGAAATAGTGCATTGGAATCAAGGAAAATTTTGCTCAAGAAGGACTTCTTGTTAAACAAAATTTCAAATTAAAAATCATTTAGGTATGCAATTACATCCATTTGTTTAAAAAGGGTTTTTTTTAGTTTTTAAAACTTACCTGTTAAATTGTTAACAATGAAAATGTAATGAAACATAATTTTGACAAAAATGTTTAAATA
>JAHBCN010025058.1:0-11526 GCA_019359885.1 Listronotus oregonensis | reverse complement strand
AAGCCCCCATGGTTAGGGCGGTTCGGATTGAAGCACGCTGGGTTGGGCGCCCATTGTCCATCCGTTTTTCAGGTTTAGGGGTTGGTGGTATACCACAGCCTGTGCCCCCCCTTGGTCTTAGACCCGTCAGTGTCGGCTAATGGTTCCTTTAGACTCGCCTTTTATTGGATTGTTCCTTTTTGTTAATTGTGTGGGGTTTTAAGAAAACAAACCTTGCTGAAACCCGGTCCCGTTTTTCCCAAAATTTGGGAAAGTTTCCCCTTTTTTCCCTCCACAAGCGTCGTCCAGTTGACCCCGGGTCCTGTTAAGTGTCTAGACCGACCATGCGAAGGCGGGGTTAAGTCATCGCCCCCTTTCCCTTTACAAATATATAAAGGGGGGTGAGATTCAATATCCCTCCATAGCTCAAATCGGTGTAGTCCTTATGGCCCCTTTGTGATGTTTAAAGATGCTATTCTTTAAATTTTTGATCTAGTTTTTATATTTTCCCGTAACCCGTTCTGTTTTGGACCACCACCCCATGGAACCGTAAGTTACCATGGGTCTTATTATGGCCGTGTAGGGCTACTTTGGGAGAAACCCCCAATTCTTTCCATGGTTCTGCGGCATTGATCAAAAGCAAATATGTTTTTTCCCTTTTTTTTTCTCCAAGTGGGGAATTTCCCACTTTAAACCTTACTGTAAAAGGGTAATCCCAATATTTGACCTTTTGGAGAAGCTCAGTTCTGTTTGAAAAGAACGGGTGTTGGGGTTTGCAGTTCCTCTACCAACAGCTCCGGTATCGTACCTTATCTTTTTTTTCGGGGATCCCGGTTTAAATTGTAGATTTTTTACAGAAAAGTTTATTTCAAAACTTCCAGGGTTTGACATTGAAGCTTCTCAGATATCACCACCCAGAACCCCGGGCCCCAAAGTAAGCTTAAAATTTACATTGTGTGTAATGTCGCGATATTTTTGTCCGTTCAAATGTTTTTAAATGGGGGAAAAATATGCCGATATGTTATTATTTTACGCGAAAACTTGTTTCGTCAAAGTTAAGGAAAAAAGGACGAATTTTTTAGCGACTTAAGTAACTAAAATGCAGCTGTTTTTTTTTTTAATTAGAAGTTCCCTTCTTCAAGAAAATAAAAAAATGCTGTTTTAAAACATAATTTAAAAATTTTTATTCTTAAAATGGTTATTCAGCCTAATTTTATTAATTTCCATAATTTTTTTAAAATTTCAAATAAAAACCCGGGTTTCTTTAAAAACCAAATTTATTGATGAAATTTGTGAACGAAACGTTGTTGAAAAAATATTTTCAGATTCGCAAGGGGCAAAAAAAACCCCCGGAATCAAAAATCAAAAAAATTGGAGAAGGGCAATTAAAAAAAATTCCCAAAATATTTTAGTTTTTTTAAAATTAAAAATTAAAAAATTAAAAAGGAAATTTTAAAAAAAAGAAAAAAAAAAATAAAAAATTTAAAAAAAATCATTTTTATAAAAACCATTTTATACAGGAAAGAAGGGTAATTTTTTTTAAAATGGGAGATTTGGGGAAAATCAGATCAACTTAAAATTTTTTTAAATTCGGAAAGGTGTCAAATAGATAGATAGAAAAACATTTATTTGAAAACTTACATTTACATGTTTTTTGGGTCAAAAATCCCAAAGAACCATAAATAAAATTTAAAGTTATAAAAAGAAAACTAATATTACAAACATAAAAAAAAAGATCAATTGACAATACAAAAATGCCCAAACGAAATTTTAATTCATTGGTGGCCCCTCCAAAAATTTTACGAATAAAAACATTTTTGAATAAAAAAAATTTAATTTTTTTTTTAAATTTAAAAAATTTAACCCCTGCGATTGAAGCTTATTGAAAGGAAATATTCAGAGGGTCCCCCCGACTTGGAGTAGCCCGGGGGGTAAAGAAATTTGGGGTCGTGTCCGTGGAGTGATTTTGAAATTAGTAAATTTATCTATATTTTTTTGAATCAAAGTGTTTGAAAATGTATAAAGGGAATGGCATAATCCCAAAAAAAAAAGGGTCTGATGATTCGGAGGGGATCCCGCAATACCCCCGGGGCCCCCTTTGAAGTTTAAAAGCTTGTCGTGATGAGATGAATTCCCCTAGGGCGTCCCATAACTTAACAGGGAATGGAATTTTCAAAATATACCATTACCAAAATTTGGATCAAAAGACCTTTTTTTTCTGTTTCATAAATTAATTTGATTACAATTTGGTCAGAGATATCAATGTTCAAACCCTTTAAACCATCGTCCCCCACAAAACCCCGAAGTTTGACGGTGTTCCCCCTAATAAGAAATTTTTAAAACTAAAAAAAATTTTTGAGTTTTATCTTTTTTAACTTAAGATTGTTACTGGTATACCGTTTGGGCCCCCAATACCGCGTCGTTGAAAAAGAAATTTGTCAAACCAGGGTAAAAAGGGTGAATCATCTGCGTACAATATGCTTTTATTTGGTGACAGTGCAGTACTAAAGTCATTGATGTAAATGATGAACAATTTTTAAAAAATAGGGGAATTTAAAACAATTTTGGGAGGGGATTTGGCCCAAAACGGTAAAAATTAGCCAAACTTTTTTTTTGGCCAAAAAAAAAAAAATTTTTTGGATACCCGCTTTAAATGAAGTTCTGAAAATAGGTCCCGGGGTTTTTTTGGGTCAATGATTACGATTTTAATTCATAAATTTCTGAAACACCCTTAAAACATTAAAAACTCCCCTTTTTTGGGGTTTTTTTTAAAATATTTTAAATTTGGCTCAATTTCAAATATTCCCCATTTTTGGGGGTTTAAAACTCCCCTATTGAAAGAATAAAAGAAACATGACCTCAGATTATTTTTTTTATATTTTAATAAATTTTTTTGAAAATATTTTATCGTATTTTTCTAATAAATATTCTTTCCCTTTCCCCCCCCGGGGGGAAAAAAAGACCCCAAATTTAAAAAAAAATAAAAAAAAATTATTAAATTTTTCTGTTTGCAACTTTTCGTTTTAGAACGGACAAACTAAAAAATATTTTCAGTAATAAGAAATTAATTTGCCCTCCCTCCCCGGGAAAAAAGGGGGCCCCAAAGGATTAACTATAAAAAAATTTTTGGGATTGGGAATAAGAAATGCAAGAACCATTTTAAAGTAAGGTTATGTCAGGTGATGGCAAATTTAATTGGATTGACCAATTTTATAAATTTTTCCCCCGGGAAAAAAAAAACATTGATGGTTGCAAACATAAAATATGGATTTTTAAAACGCAAAAATTTTCCCCTTTAGAAAAGTTTGGGAAAAAAAAAATTAAAAAAAAACTCTGAAAAAAAGGCTTACAAGCTAAAAATTTTTGGCTTTTTTAAAAAAATGTCTTAAAAAAAACAAGATTTGCCCCTCTTTTCCCAACCAAAAACCCAAAAAAATAATTATTCGATGGGGCCAAAATAACGGACATATTTAGGGACATGTGTTCTGATTTTTCACTAATGGTTTTTTTTTTCAAGCAACCAGTCCAGATGGCGCTAAAATGTTAGTATAAAAATACCTTTTTTTTACCCGTGCTTTCGTGATTTTATTTTACAAATTAAAAAAAAAGGTACGAAAAAATTAAAATTTAAATTTTTTTTTTTAAATTATGGTCCAGCAAATTCATTAAATAAAAAAAGTTACTCAACAATTATTAATTATCACTTAATTTTACATTTTTAGTTTTAATCCCTAAAAGCACTTTTTTCCCCAATGTATTCTTCGGTACCCAACCGGGATTTACGCGTTTTTTTTTTCCCATTTTTTTTGGTCCTTAGACGCCCCCTTGAAACACATACCGGGGCCCCCTCCCTGCCCTCCCAGTTATCTTGTAATTTTCCATAATTTTTTTCTTTTTTTAAGCCTTTAAATTTTTTTTAAAAACCCAAAAAATAACAAAAAAAAGTTTTTTAGGTTAAGTTTTTGGGGAAGGGTGTTCTAAAAAACCTTAAATAGTTCTTTTCCATTAAAAGGGGCAAATATACAAAGGAAATGGTGGATCGGGATTTTCAAGTTTTTTATTAAAAAAAAAACATGGGATCCATCAGCTACTAAACAAGGGCCCTAGGGCAAATAAGTATAGAAAATTTTTGGATATGCGTTCCACTTTTTTTTTATCCAACCCAAACTTTTGGAAAAAAAAAAATTTAAAAAAAACTGTTTTTTTTATTTCAATTAATTGTCACTTTAAATGATAAATTGTTAAAATTTTTGCATGGTCAAAAAAAAAATCTGCGGGGCAAAAAAAATCCCCAAAAAAAAGGAAAAAGCGCCCAAACGAGCAAAGCCAGCTCATTTTCTAAATTTTTGTTTTTTTAGCAGAGAACAACAAGAAGGCAGGAATTCCTTTTTTTTTAAAATGGTGAAAAGGAAAACCCCAAAAAAAAATGAAAAAATTTTAATTAAAAAAAAAAGGGACTAAAATCGGCAAAATTTTAAAAAAATATTCAAAAAAATAAAAAGATATCAAAATTCTGACTATTTAAAAAAAGCAAACCGGGATACCATTTATCGCATGTATGCACTTAAAGAGCATATTACCATAAAATCTCTTCATCAAAAATTAAATAATGAAATAAGCAATCATTTTAACTTCTCCATTAGTTTTTGGAAAATGGGTAAAAGAATTTCTGTTATCTGACCTTGACGATCTTTGATTTATATCATGTAATATTTTATTTAAAAATTGTTTATTTATTTATTTAAATTTAGTTTAATCACTTTGCCCCACATTAAGTTTCCTATTGTTACCATTGGTTTATATTGCATTGTATTGCAATCAACATCCTTTGGAATATCCTTATGCCCTTGTTGATAATACTTCTTTAAAGTCCCATTTTAGTCCATTTTTTTAAAATTAAATATCGCTCCTTCACTTACTTTCGTTGGGGCAGCTGTCCTTTCTACAAATTTTGAAGGTTCAAGGCAATTCCTGCAGCTTCTTGTTGTTTCTCTAGCTTAAAAAAGGCCAATAAATTTAGAATGATTAGCTGTTTGCATTTTAAAGTATTGTTAAGAAAGCATTTTTTGTACACTTTTTATAAATAAATCAGATTTTATATTGTTAAAAAAAAATTAGTTTTTCTTAAAAGTATGGAAAATAGAGCTTTTACAGTTTATAAAAAAATCCAAATTATAAAGAAATATATTTGTAAAAAAATATAAATAAAACATGCATAAAAGCATTTGTCAGCATCTCCAACGGGTTCGGAGCGAAAAGTTCTTATGGTGTGAACCTTTAGATTAATAAACTCTGGGTGTGAACAAATGCTCAAATTAAATATACAAATCGAACGCACCTTTGGTATGTCAATTGTTAATAGCTAAGAAATACGTTTTTTTGGGCTTTTTGTATTCAAGTATATAGTAAATACGATCTCAATTGGAACACTCAAATAATATTTTAATAAAACATAGAAATATAAAATTAAAAAATTTAATGAAAAATACATTTATTAAATAGGAAGTAAAATAAAATTTACCGTCTGACGTTATCGCATACTGAATGAATTAGGGGGCGTGGCACCAAAACATTTAATTTTTTTTTGGTAAGAATCTTTTAAAACCCTTTAATTTGGGCCCTATCATTTTGGTTAAAAAAAATTACTTTTCAGAGTTTTTTTAAATTTTTTCCACGTGTATAATGAAAATTTTTTTAAATAAAAAAAAAAATTTTAAGCAAAGAAAAAAACCCCTGTCTAATAATTTAAAAAAAATTTTTTTCTTAATTTCAGAATCTGACCCCCAACTTGGAAAAATTAGATAACCAAAATAAAAAAAAAACCATTTTTTTTGGAATTTTTGTAAAATTTATTAAAAATTTTTTTTTTGTTTTTTTAATAAACAAAATTATTTCCTTTACTCATAAAATTTTTTAGAATTTAAAAAACCCACAAAATGGTTTTTGAAAAAAAGATCCCACCTTTTAGAAAGCCGGAAAAACTTTAAAAACTTTTTTTTTTAAAAAGATTTCCGTTAATTTTCAATATTGGCCGATTTTTTAAAAAAACCCTAACATATTTCCCCCCGAAAGATGAAAAATGTCGTTATTAGTTTTTCCCCCCGCACTAAAATATTTATCCTGAAAAAAATGGGCGATTTGAATTTTAAAAAATTTTTTAAGTTGAATTAAAATTTGTAATTCAATTTTCATAAAGTTTGGGGAAAAATTGTAAAATGCTTTGAACCTAGGCGTCGAGCGAAAATTCGCGACCGAGACTGGAGAGGGCACCCAGCAGCAAAAGAAAGCGAGAGACGGGCTGCTATCCGAATTTCGCTCGGCGCGTAGGTTCACAAGCATTTTGAACAATGTTCTTAAACTTATATGAAAAAAGTGAGAATACAATTTGCTTTTTAATATCAACTTTAAAAAGCCGTTTTAAAAATTTAAATCGGACCATTTGCCCAATATTCACGGCACTTGCAAGATAAGGGCCTAATTTTTTTATAGTGCGATTGAATAAAAAGTATTAATGCGACAATTTTCATCTTTCGGGAGCTTAAAGTATATGGTATTGACTATCATTTCCAAAAAAAATCAGCCCTTAATATTGAAAATTAACGGAGATACGAATTTAAACAAAAAGGTCTGTTTTAAGCGTTTTTCCGGCTTTTCTCGATGAAAAATGGTTTCAAAAACCATTTTGTAGGTTTTTAAATTCTCTACAAACGGTCTTTTATGAGTAAAGTGATACAGCCAGTACTTTTTGTTATATTTAAAAAGACCTTTTTTTAAATATATTTTTTTTAAATTACCTAAATAAAAATTGGTTGGATTTTTAATTTTAGTCATCTAGAGGTTATTTCGGAAGTTATGGCGCAGTCAGATATGTGTTAATATTAATTACAAAAAAAATCTATAATGATTGGACTACTACTTTGCAACAGGGATACCGTAAATGTTTACATTATGTATTTTTTGAAAAAAAAAAAACGACCATATTCTTAAAAACCGAGTAAATTAAAATTTCGTTGAAAAACTTAAAATTTTTCGATCTTTAAATTTTGATTTTTTAAAATTAATCCATCACCATCATCAATCACAAATAATTAGCTAAACTTTTAGTTAAAAACTTCTTAAAGGGTTCAACCTGCGGTCTGTAAAAGTGACACGAATGAAGAGTACTTAGTTTTTAGTAAATAGTTAAAGATTCGTAAAAAACGTTGTTAAATGTTGACAAAATAAATGTCTGTGGTAAAAAAACATAAATATTTACTGCCATTTGAGGGATTACTCAATAACCTATTACCTTAATGTGCTTTCTTAACCATTTTGGTAATTGTGTAGAATCGCGGCTTTACTTTTTTGGGATGTTAAATTAACATTATTTTTTTTTTAGTTGTCACATATTTTTATTCTTAAGGTTCATCAAAAATAGGATAATTAAAAAAAAATCAGAAATTTAATCTTTTATTTTTTTTTTAATTGTCTTTACACGTAGAATATGAAACAAATCACCCGAATTTTCTAAACTTAAATGAATGAATTTTATTTAAGAAAAACTTGAAAAATAACCATTATTTTTATTTAAAAAAAAAATTAAAAACGAAAAAAAAATTGTCTGGCATGATGGGCTTTTTAACAAACTTCCTTCTTACGGTCTTCCATCTAAGCTTTGCTCTTGGCTTTCCAGTTTCCTTTCTAATCGACGTATATCAGTTACTGTAGATGGTCATTCTTTCAGCTTCTACCAAATTAATGCTGGGGTGCCCCAGGGCTCAGTGCTGGAACCCACGCTGTTTCTTCTACACATCAACGATCTTCTCTCTTCCACAATCAATCCCATTCATATTTTTGCTGACGATAGTAATCTCCACTCTAGTATTCAATTTCTTAAGCTACCATGTAATTCTGATTTGGAAAATAATCGCAGGTCAATGCCAATATCTCTTTCACCAGGCCTCAAACTTATCTTGGATTGGGGCGCCAAAAATATTGTTCAGTTTAATGTCTCGAAAACACAGCCATGTTCGCTGTCGCGAAAAAAGTCTGCCAATGCTCATCCGTTACATATGAGCGGCCAAGCTCTGCAGAACAAAAAGTCGTTTAATCTTGACGGCGTTACTTTTGAGAATAACCTCAACTGGCACAAACACATAACATCCATAGCCTCGGCAGCTTCAAAAAAGCTTGGATTTCTCTTTCGAGCCGAAAGTACTTCTTCACAAATCTGTATGTATTCCAGATCAAACCCTCTTAAGAATATTTTTCTCATGTCTGGGGAATGGCGTCCCCTACAAAACTTAGCATTCTGGAGTCCATTCAAAGAAGAGCCGTTCGTTTTATTAATAATCCCACACTTACAGAAGCTCTTTGCTCTTTTATAGGTATTGTCATGGCTTCTGCTCAGAGGAGTTGGACAGTATAATTCCTTCTCTGGCAGCTCCCCAAAAGAGCAACATGTAGTAACTTTATGCATCCTTTTACAGTTCAGTTAGAGAACCCCGAACTTCCCGCTTTCTTCGTTCCTTTATCCCTAGAGTGTCAAGACTATAAAACCTGCTGCCCGCAGAAGTTTTTTCTTCTCCTCCCAATCTCCAAATATTTAAGTTCCGTGTGAACAAACTCCCTCTCACCACACTTAAGACACCCACGTTACGTTAGTACTTAGGCATCAGCCTTCGTGGACTGTCCCAAGATAAAAAAAAATCCGAATAGAATATAGAACGAAAAATTAAAAAAAAAACGCGATTCTACACAATTACCACCATTTTTTATGAAACACCCTGGAATAGGGATTAAAAAAAAACATGTATTTTCTCAAATTTTTAGCCATATATTCTTTTGTATATAATGTACACAGTACAATACAAGTGCTAGCTATCTACTTAACGATCTGATCAGTAGATCTATTTAAGCCTGACAATTAACCTTAAGCCTAAAAACTTAACCTTAAAACTTTTCCCCGGAAAAAGTGGTATTAGGGACAAAGTTACAAATATGTTACACAAGCAATCTTTCAGTCATGTCAAATTATCGAATTAATAATTTTTAGTTATTCTTCGGAGGGTTTTTATTCGGTTTTTGGGATATTTGAACTACATTTTCGTTTCTTTTTGAAAGGTAATTTTAAATAATATATTTAACAAAAATACAAAGAGCAATGCCTCCTTTCTCCCCCCGTAACAGAGTGGTAAAAAAGGTGTGTAAAATTCACCCTTTTTTCGCCCATCATATTAGTGAATATCTATTTAAAGTTTCAATATGGGCCATTTTATTATATTTATAATAAGACCAAGTATCTTTATTTACATCTACAATAAATTGGTAAAAAAATTAGAATAGCAAATACCGAAAAAAAAGCTTGAAACTTGCTATTTTTAATGAATTTTTGCCATTTTACAGGTTTTTTATCTTTTATTTAAAAAAAAATCATGATGCGCTCAACGCACCAAAATAACTAAATGCTAGTTTATAAGCTTATGAGCTGTAATATTAAAGATAAAAATATTATGTTGAAGCACAAAGCGCATCACATATTTTATAAATTAAATAAATATAATAAAATGGTCCAAATGAAAACTTTGAATTTTCACGAATTTGATGAGCGAAAAAAGGCCGAATTTTACCCATCTCCTTTAAGTTTTGCAATTAAAAATATTTTTAGATAATATGGGGTATTTTAAATTTCAAATCAGTTTATAAAAAAAAATTCTATTCAATTAAAATTTTCGCAAAAATATATTTTTAGTTATCCCTCTCGGAGACGTTTACTGTTTTTTTTTTAATAATATAATTTATTTAAAATGGCGTAAAAATTTATAAAATGTTCAAACATTGAAAACCCAAAATTTTTTAAAAAAACAATAAACTTCTTGTCTATTTAATGAAAAAGAGTTTTCTTGATACTTTTTACACACAATGTAATATTTCGTATTTTACGGATATTTTACTGAGAAAGAAGTCAGTAAATCCAGCAAACTTAGCATAAAAATGTTTGTATTTACCCAAGGATAAAGTAAGATATCGGGGGAATTAGGTGTTTTTTTTTTTTTTTTAATTAATCTAACTTTCAAATGCAGTGGCTGCTCAAGGATTTCCGAAATTTGTTACAAAAAAAAAAGACATGGGACCCATACCTAACCAGGATTGTTAGCAAGTTTGTACTTTAAAATTTCCCCGTTTTTTTCGGTTTTACATGATTATTTCAATAAAATTCCAGTTTTTGCATTACTTTTTTATGAAAATAGGAAACACCGGTAAAAAGTTTACTTAGCTTTCAAGGAAAACTTTTAGACATTACAAAAGTTCCTATTTCCTCTACCGAACCCTCCGTCTTACCTACTGTACCACAACATAAACAAAGTAAAAAAACAACAACCATATTACTTAACACGGTTAACAATACTAGGAAACCATTTTTTATTATTTAAAAAAATATCGTTGCACCAAAAATTTTTATTTTTCCAAGTTTTTTCCTCACAACGGGCAAGAACGATTAATTACAACTAAATATACATTTTCGGGCACGTGGGAGCAAATTATATGGATATTATACAGGGTTTTCCCTTTTTACTCTAATATTTCCATACAGGGTGTCCCAAAAATAATGGACACAGAGCAAAAACGAAATAAAGTAATTAACTAAACTTGCCATCCAAAAGTTGAAAAATTTAAATAAGATACAGGGTGTCAAACTTTTAATTTTGTTTTGGTTTTTGTAATAATTTTTTAAATTAAAAACATGCGTACAAAATTGAGGGTTTGGGTGTTTACCTAAGAAATCTACTTTGCTCTGTGTCCCATTCTTGGGACACCCTGTAGAAAATTTTTATTTATCTTTTGGCAAAAAAACGAAAAAAAAAATATTGTAAACCTCATTTTCACTATTTCTCCCTTTTTTTTTCACACTATTCTTGATTTTACACTAATTTGGCACAGAATATTTTTAAAACTTGTTTTTTTACTTATTTTTAAAACCTTTTTTTTTATTTAATAGGCTTTACCTTCAAAGGGCCCCAACCATATAACACGAGAATTTTTTTCAGCAAATATGGCGATGCGTTTGAAAGTGCAATATCGCAATTTAATAGAAAATAGGTATAAAATAAACAAGACTTTAAAGGTGTTTAAAAATGCTGTGTGCTATTTATTTTAAAATCAATTGTTAAAAAAAAGGAGAAATACAGTAAAATGGGATTATTTAATGATGGATATCCAAAACGAAACGTTTTCACAAAAATTTTTGTGATCACCCTAAAAAACCCCCCCTATACCAAAAATTTGGGCAAAATCGGTGTTGCCACAACCGCCGAGACAATTATTAAAAATTTTCTTTGTCTTGTCACAGAGCGCAGATAATTGGCCAACCCTGATAATATTTCTGCGTAATAATTTTTTGGCACCAGTGATAAAAATAATCAGTATTTGTATTTAACTTATAAAAACCGGGTTAAACTGTCACATTTCTTTTTTTTACTGCTATTTTGTATACAAGATGTTTTAAAAAGAAGGGGATAAAATTATTTTGTAACTATGTTGACACTCATTAGGTGTAAGTTCAAGCAA
>JAHBCN010025057.1:0-11502 GCA_019359885.1 Listronotus oregonensis | reverse complement strand
TTCCATTTAAAAATGTGTCTTTTATCACCACCTTGTGCACTGTGCAGACAAAAAAAATTAGTTTAAAAATGTGTAACATGTACCTAAAAAAAAAATCGACGGGTCCAAGCATTTTTATTAACCTTCTTATCTAATTTTTATTTAAATTATCCTATACATTACTAATGCACTGTATATTGAAATTAATTTAATTGAAATTAACCAAAACAACTCGAGACAAACGAGACAAAACGAGACGAGACGAGATAAACGTTTGTCTCGTCTCGTCTCGACCCTTGTCTCGTCCCGTCTCGAAATATATTATCTCGAAATTTCGAGACGAGACGAGACAAGGCTTTATCTCGTCTCGTCTCGTCTCGCGGCAACTCTAATTATGAAATGAATCTATAATTTTTTATTTTGTACAGGGTTATTCATTTTAAAGTAAACAGGGCTTATTTTTAGATTTCCCTATACTTTTTTAAAAAACGAATATAGCCATTTTGTGTATTTTTTTTCCGTAAAATTTAATAATCTAATCAGAAAAACATTTGAAATAAAAACAAAAGAGTTACAGCACGAGTGACGTATTTTTTTAATGGAATACCCTGTATGTTTTTATATCAATAGACAGAGATTTTCACGAGAAATTCGGTGATATAGGTGTTGCTGGGTTTATTTCCTGCGCTTCTGCTGCAACTTTCTAAAAAACTGCATGATACTATAAGGATAGTTTCACCTGAAAAAACCTGGCTGCCATAGGTCACAGGTACTTATTTGTCAAAGCCCAGAATTTTATAAATACGTTTATTTCTTTTTGAAGTAATTTTATACTGAGGTTTTCATCAGAAGAACGGCTTCAAATTAACTTATATACTAAAAAAGATATGATACATCTATTTCTAAAAAATACGTCACTCGTGATGTAACTCTTTTGTTTTTGTTTTAAATGTTTTTCTCATTAGATTATTGAATTCTACTGAGAATACAGGAAACGGCTATATGGGTATATTTTTATTAAAGGATCAAAAGGCAAAATTTTTTACTAAAAAAAATACTTTGCTTTTTTAACATTTTTATGTTGCTGTTTTGTCAGTTATATATTCAAAAACCTTGCAACCTTAGCTGTTTCAAAATTTAAAAAAATTAAACAGGAAGAAAAGTATGATTTGTATAAACTTACAGATAATTTTGTCTTTTCCGTTATCAAGAAATGACTACGTATTTTAGTGAAATTTTATAAACTAAAAATATCACAAAGTGTTTTAAAGGTTAAAATTAAATAAGAACATGCGAAACCAATCAGAAAAGTTTAAAGTAAATCAAATTTTTTAAAGCGATAAGCTTACAATCCAGGCGGTATTTTTAAAAATCGCTCTTGTCACATCTGAATTTCAATACATATAAGCACAAGGAGGTTAAAATAATAAATAACCTATATAAAAGAATCTGCATCAATCTAGCTTTACTTTCCAAGTTAAAAGTAACCAATCGATTTTACATATTAATATCCAGAGCTTTAATAAGTATGCGTAACGGACAAGACAAAAATGGTAACAGACTTGACATAAAAACAGTGTTGTTCAGGTAATAAACTTTATTTATATTACAATTCCAAAGAAAAACAGACTGTTTTAAATCATCAGTAATATAATCAAAATTGAAAATATATTTTTTTACAGGCCAAATACAAAAAAAAAAACTTTTAAATCAGATTTGGTTAGAACGTTATTAAATACTAAACTAAATACAATAAAGTATAATAGACAACGCTAGAAAAACGCCAATACCATCTTACTTAATAAGACAACTAGATTATTATATATTTTGTAACATAATTCTCGCTAAAGTCAATGTGTATTATAATTTTTTCTTTGTCTAATTGAGTTTTGCTACGATGTAAATATTGGTACTGATATTTCATAGTAACAACATGCTTTTTAAATAGTGAAATTTCTGACTGAAACATTTCAACTAAATCAGCATTTGTCATCTCTTTTAAAATTTTGGAAGTAGTTTTAACAATTTTTTTTTTCGTTTTTTTTTTTATAATTTTCTCATTATTTATTGACTCTCACTGGTAAACTCTCACGGTATCATTTCTTGTAGATTCAGGTATTGTTAAATTGTAGGACCCCTCAATGATTTTGTCTGTATCTTTTGTATCAATGGGTCTTTCAGAAAATAGTTCATTTAAAATGAATTTAAAATTATCATGTTTTATACAGGCGCAAGTCTCTCTATCTTTCGGTTTCGCCTGGACAACCCAAAATGGTTAACATTTATAAAAGGAGGTAAATAACATAAATGTATTATTTTGGGATTTTTGTTTATAAAGCTGAAAACACTTTTTTAAACTGTGCAAAAGCAAGCGCCCTGCTTTTTTTATTTTGTACTTCACAACATAATCGCATTTACCAGAACAAATTCTAGATATCTCTGGATTTTCAAGAAACAGTTTTATATCCTGTTAAATTTTTTCATTTACACGCTTTCTTTTTTCTTTTTCTTTTAAATCTTGATAATTTTGTTTTCCTTTTATAAATTTTGTTTTGTTTATATGCCAGTAAATGTTTAATCTTCTTGTGCATTCTATATTTTTTTAAGATGTCTCCAGTTTTTGAATAATTTGTTTTTCTTTTAAATCTTTTAAATTAAGATCCTTGACATTTTTTTCCAATTGATCGTTTTCGTTTTCTTTATCTGAATCGGGTGGTGTTAGATTTATATCTTCTTAAAGAACTTTTTCCTTGTTTCTAAAAATTCTTTGGTAATTTCTCCATTTTTCCCTTTGAATTTTCTGATCCTTTTTTTCATATGCTTTATATTAGGTATCTTACCTTTCTTTTCCTTTTTCGGTCCTTTAGTTTAACTAACCCTTTTTTTTCACTACTCAAATTTTGTCTATATTTTCTTATTTTTTGTTTTGCACTTCTTTCTCAGTGTTCAATTTTAATTTTAATTAAAGGTACATTTTTTGGATTTTTGTATTCTAGTCCCGCATTAGGATTAGTTGGTTTTTTTGTTCATCTCCTCCTAATCTTTATTACTTGAAAGTTCTGTCTTCTGCAGTTTTTCAAAATTAGTCTCACTTTCATTTTTGTTTTTTAAAATGGTTGACAGCACTTTCTTGTTGTCTGGGTTTTTATTAACTTTTGTTCTTCTCCTCTCCTATAATCTTTCGATAGCGTCCTTTTTATCATTTCGCAATCTTTTATTCAAAGCCTGTATTTTGTCTTTGTCCATTCTACGACTAAACGTTTATGATACTTATTAATATGTAAGACTATGTCAAGTCCGTTAGAGTCTTGTCAATTCCGTTGCTTATAATTTCGGTAACAGAATTGACAAAAAGGTGATAACAGACTTGACAAATTTAACAAATTTGCATTGTACGCAAAAACTCTTCGTGAAATCCGATTTATTTTTAGGTTATGCTTTAGAGATATATGCACAGATTTTTTTCCCCAAAACTATAAGAATTTAAAAATTTTAGGTATAAAAAAAACATTGTAACAGAAAAGACGGACCAAAACTGGGCAAAGCACTCATTTTTATTAAAAGATTTAACCTATTAACATACAGACAAATATATATTTTAACCTTTTTACTGGGAACAACACTTCTTTTGTTTGCACTTATAAACAACTACTAATTGTACATGGTTGCCTAGATAAATAGTCGCGAAAATGCCAAACGGAACTAGACATCGCTACCTCGGACAATAATAAAATTGAAAATACTTTATTGTACACATATATATTTTTTTAAAAGCTGTATATTTTAAAAAGAAAATGGCCAAGAAATAAATATAAAACTATACTTTCCAAAAGAAATTATACTAAATTATAGTATTATGGCACAATCATATTAAAATGTCCTATGGACAGGTAACGGAACTTGACAAATCTTTAAAATATTGTTGAAAACTCTGGTTTTGTTTATTAACAAGCTAAATTTGAACTTTAAATTGTAAAAAACAATACCCATTCTGGATTATATGGACAATAGTACAAGCGTAAAGCTTTTAAATTTGGAAATAATTACAATGGACTGCCTATTTTGCAAAGTGGCCTGTTAATAAAAATATACCAATATTCGTTTTTTAAAAAAGTACAGGGAAGTTCAAAAATAAAGCCCTGTTTACTTTAAAATGAATAACCCTGTACATTGTCCGGAAATTTTAACATACATGGTCATCCAGTGAGTACTGAACAGGGCCATATTTGTGGCTTTCCTGGTATTTAAAAAAAAGTAAAGTAGCCATCCTGTGTACTTCTTTCAAAAAATCTAAAAGAATACCTAAAATATGATTTATATTGAAAGAAAAGAGATACGACATATATTTTTTTTAATGGGACACCTTATCTATTGTTTTTTTTTAAACAACCCATTTTTTGATACATGTCACTAATAAGGAATGTGTATTCATCTTGAGTAACAAATTAATTAAATCACCAATATGTATTCAAAGAAGTAATAAACACTTCAAGCGAATTTAGGCGTTAAACCAATAATTGTAACCAAAAGATATTGGTATTTATATAGTACTGCGCTTAGGCGGGTATGGTTGACTTAGGTTATGACGTTTTATTCATATAATTATTTATGTCAAAGTTATCACCAAGTCCAAGTTATTTAAAACTAACAATTATTACCGTGGTAAATAAATATGTTCTATAGTTTTGTGGCGGACCCATGTTTCAGTATGTTTTTCTTGGGTTACTCGCCTTATATTTTTTTTTTTTAAAAAATGGGACCACTTCGGTCCAGGTCCCGGGGTATAACCAACTGAGCCTGCTCAGTTCCATTGACTCCTATAAACTTGCAGATGGCCTGCAACAAAAAAAGAAGAAGAACCCCCCAAAAAACCCAAAAAAGTAAAGAAAACACTAATCTACGTTTCGGTGGCAAGTCGGCCACCGTGGTGTGTTAATTGAATTTAGTTTACCTAAAATTACTTCAGCATTAAGCATGGGTAACCATGTATTATTTAAACTAACATATAATGATGCTACACATTTATCTTAATAAGTAATATAAATGCACTTTCTTCTATTTTACGTTTTTTTAACAAGTTCCCTTTGCTAAAATACTAGAAGCATTCTAGTTTATTCCCATAGTCAGTAGTATAAACTAACCTACACATCCATTGGCAAAATTTCTACTTACTATTTTGAATCCTTTAGTAAACGATACTGACTCGTACATTAAAAATTCCCAACATTTCCTAGAAAAATTAGCACACGTTCATATAGACCAGTCTTTCTCAAAGTGGGCGATAACGCCCCCTTGTGGGCGCTGGAGGCCTAGAGGGGGCGGTATGGGGTCCAGAAAAAATTGGGGGGCTCTGATGTAATCTAAGGGGGCGATGGGTGATTTTTAACTTCAGCTACTTTATATTTTAAAATTCACTGAAATTAAAATCCTTTTCCTACACAACATCCATTTATTAGTTTATATATATTTATATCTTATTTTATTGTATAAATATAAACTAAAAATTTATTAAATATTCATTATTTTTAATGCGTTCACAACGCTATTTATATTTTAAGATATTTAGTAATAGGTATCAAACACTGAAATATATTCGTATCGCAGGTGAGGTCCCCACCTCCGAAGACACGAATTAAAAATAGGTATATCTACTTTTGCGGCCAAGTTGAGCACTTGTCGAACGCGAGATTTTTTTATGTACCTAATTTAGCAAAAATAAAGAAAAAAAATTGAAATTAGAACTTTCAGTTATAATTCACGTTTGGCGCGAACAAATATTGTACGGTTTATGTTCGTGCTGTCCGTGTTTGCGTCCGCTACCCCGATACTCTTAAGCCGCGTTTACAGCAGAGTCTTCAACTAATTTTTTCACAAGTTGCGGCAATTTGTTGCTTTTTTACAAAATACAGCAAATGTTTCTGTCTTCCACTTGTGGAGAGACAAATCTTCGACTAAATTTTGGTTTCTCGCGAAGTGTCGGTAAAAATCAAAGAAAGTTGACAACTAAAAGTGGAAAATTTGTTGCTGCGTACTTTGCGCAAGCAACTTGTGGAACACTAGTGGAGAACTGGAGAACTACTGCCTAAACCTTTCGCGCCAATTCTTTGCAACAAGTTTTCCACTTGTTTCTCTTGAGAGGAGCAACTTTTAGTTTTCTACAAAAAATCTTCCACTTGTTGCTTTAATTTGAGGAGAGGAACTTTTAGTTTTCTAAAAACAATCTTTTGTCAACTTTTAGTTGTCAAGTTTGGTGTAAATTGTAATATTGTAAAGTTGTATTATTATTGCTCAATGTTGATTATTGGTAATTTTGAATAAAAGGTACTCTTAATATTTTAAAGTTGCATTATTATTGCTCTCTCTGGTAAGAAAATTCTCGTTTAGAATATAGGTTTAATTAAACTCGATGTTATTGAGATTTTTAAGATGAAAAAAAATGGGGGGCGCTACAAAATAACTGATTTTCAAAGTGTGCGTTAGACGAAATAAGTTAAGGAACCTCTGATATAGACCCAAAAAACACCTTGGTAAGTTTTGATGTTAGTTTATTTACGAATGTTCCTGTCGATAAAACATTAAATATTGTTAGAAATAAATTAGAAAATAATGTCCAACTTAGCGAAAGAACCAAACTAAACATAAACTGTATTCTTGAATTATTAACTTTTTGCGTTAAAACAACATATTTCCAATATGACAATGACTTTTATAAACAAACTTCTGGCCATGGGTTCACCTTTATAACCATTATTAAGTAATATTTTTATGGAAAATTTTGAATCCAATTTTGTTCAAAATTATCATTATAAACCTTTAGTTTGGTGGACATATATAGATGATATTTTTTCTATTTATCAACATGACGAACATTGTCTAACTGATTTTTTAACACACATTAATACACAAGAACCCACAATTCGTTACACGATAGAAAAAAACAAAACTCACAACTTCCTTTTCTTGATATTGTAATAAAAAAAATAATAATTTTGACATGCAAAGGAATACTTAAATTTCAACACTAATCACCCAATAATGGTAAAAAATCTAAAAAGTCTTTTTGATAGAATAAAAATAATTTGTTCTGATCAAAATAAAGAAAATAAAAAAAAAATTAAAAGATATTATAGTTCAAAATAATTATCTCTAATTATCTTTTTAAACAAATGCTTTCTAAAATTTAAACAACAAAATTTAAGACAAAATCAAAATATACCTACCTACAAATTTATTTTTATCATAATATATCCTATGAAATAAAATTCAACCAAGAGGTAATAAATTTAATATTCGTACTATCTTTAAAACACAAAACACTATTAGATCTCAAGTACCAAAAACAAAACCATTTAATAAAACGAGAACACAAAATATGTTGATTATATGATCCCTTGTAAATGTAATATTTTTCATATAGGTGAAACTTCCAGACCATTAGCCAAACGCATAAAAGTTCATAGAACATACATTAAAAACATAGAATTCCACAAATCAAAAATCTGTCTACACGGATTTAAATAACAACCACATAATAAACTGGAATGATTCCAGTATTTTAGCAAGGAAAACTTGTTCAAAGAAACCTAAAATAAAAGAAAGTGCATTTATATTATTAAATAAAGATACATGTGTAGCATCAATATCTGTTAGTTTAAATAATATATGGTTACCTATGCTTGATGCTGAAGTAATTTCAGATAAACTTAAAATCAATTAACACACCACCCTTTTTTCTTTTTAAAAATTACACAGATCCACAAAAAAAGGTAGTGCGTGCTGGATGTCGGACTGGGATTTTCTGGCAAATTTTTCTCTGCTGAATACGAATCTGAAGTCAAAATTGGGGGTCAAACAGAGCAAAAAATCGAGAACACCCCAAAAAACCGACACGGTACATTTACCGGCAGAAACCTGCTACCACGGAATGTTTGGACTACGACTATATAAACTATAGGAGATACAAAACATTTTATGTAACAAAAAGGGGAGCTTTCGATATTTTCTATAAAAAAGTTATATAATCATTTTTGATAAGATAAATATTAAAGGAGATATAAACAAAAATTTAATTTTGACAAAAAAATTCAGTCCAAAATAGGATTTTTTTTTTAATGTGACTGGTGAGTCTTTTTTTTAATAATAAATCATTTATTTTATTTATTTAAATCCCAAATCACTTAAAATTTGCAGAAAAAATCCAAAAATAAAAAATATTTAATTTTTAATTTTTTCCCCAAAAGTACTTGTACCCAAAAAAATTAAAATTTTTTTTTTTTTAAATAAAATATTCTTTTGGAAAAAAGGAAAAACAAATTAAATCTTTTAAAAACCTTGTTTTTTCATATAAAGTTTGGTTCTTTTATTTTAAAATTTATTTTAAATTAAAAAAATTATTTTAAAAACCCCTTTTTATTATTTCAGATTTTTTTAAATTTCATTCCGAAAAAAACCCCAAAAAATGAGCCGAAAGAACCCCATTATTTTTTCCATGATAAAAATTTAAATATACCATAAAAAACTACAGTATTTTGAAAAAAAATATAAAAAAAAAACCCTTAAAATTTGTTAAATTTTAAAAAAAATTTTACTTTATTAATTTTAGTTTTTCCCTTTGATTTATCTTGAAATCCGCTTGCCACCAAAATGCATTTTTTTTAAATTTTTTTTTTTTTTTTTCCCCTTTAAAACCCCCGGTTCCAACCGGCCGGGGCCCAAAAAAATTTTTGGAAAAAAAAAATTTTAAAAAACCCCAAAAAAAAATTTAAAATTTACTTCAATTCACTTTTAAAATTTTAAACCCCCCCCCTTTTAAAAAAAAATTTTTTTTTTTTTTTTAAAAAAAAAAAAAAATTTTTCCGAAAAGAAAACTCAAAAAATTTTTTTTCCTAACACTTTTTTCGGGGGATTTTCGCCCTTTTCCATAATTTAATATTTATAAGGTTAAACCCGGCTGGGAAAAAAAAAAATTTGACGACCGGGAAAAAAGATATCCGGCTGAATAATTTTGTCGTTTTTTTTTTTTTTAAGACGTACGACTCGTTTTCTGCTTAGCATTATTTGAAGGGTGAGGCATTATTGAAATGTAGTCATAAAAAAGGGTTAAACTGTCATTACAGTTTGGTTTCTAAAAATCTATTGGCAAAAAGGGAATTTGGGGGAAAAAATGGGGTATTTTTTTTTAGTGGAGTTTAATTTTTTAAACCCTTTTTTTAACAAAATAAAAAATAAAAAAATACCAGGGGGGGTTTTCCCTTTGCATTTTTTTTAAAATTAACAGATTTTTATTGTCTCTTAAAATCAGAGCTCCCCAAGATTTTTAAAAAAGAAATTTTTAATTTTTATTACCAATTACTAGCATGTTGGTTAAAAAAAAATTTTAATTTCCAATTTAAACCAAAGAAATTGAAAAAAATTTGCAATAACCTATTTAAATTACCTTTTTATTAAAAAAAAAATAATAAAAAATAAAATATGATACTAATATGCATCATACGCGCACACTATTCAAACTGTTTTGGGCAAGTTCAAATTAAATGGCCCAAAATAAATTTTTTTAAAAAAAAAAAAATTAAAACGGGGGGTAAAAAAACGAAAGTACTAATTTGCGGGAAGCGGCGTTAGCCGGATTTAAAGCGGCCCACCGTGTTTCAAGATGCTCTTTCTGGGGCCAAAGTTTCGGCAGTTTTTCCATAAAGAAAAAATTGAATTTCGTAGTAATTTAATTATTTATAAGGAATTAATTAATTTATAAGTAATTCAATTATTTATAAGAATCAAAATTTCTTTCTAATAATTGAATTATTGGGTTTTTTTGAAAATCAATCAATAATTACGATTACATTTTTTTATTAATTGATAATCCAGATACAATTACCTTTTCCGAGAAGTAATTGAATTAAAGAATCCAATTATTGAGAAGAATTGAATAGGGTTTTTTAATTATTTTAAATCAATTACCGACACTCTGCCAAAAACTACAGTTTCCGACATTTTGTAGGGTCTCCGTAATTTTTTTGGTGCTATCAAAAGCAATATAGGCGCATGTGCCCTTTTTTGGGGCAAATTTAAAATGGTAAAAAACAAATTTTAAAATTTTGTTACAAGAATAAGAAAAAAAAATATCATACAAAAGTTTTTTTTATAATGTTTGTTGAATAATCGCTGATTTTAAAATTAAAAAAGATGGGGGCAGCTAAAAAGATCGGACCTAACCTTTTTTTTAATGAAAAAAACCCCCTAAAGGACCCCAAAAAAAGGAATTTGGATTTTTTTCAAATTACCTGAAATTTTTGGGGAAAAGTATTTAAAGGGCTGAACAAAAGTCTCCGGGCTCGAACGATTTCTTAATAGAATAGAATGTAGAAAAAAACAACAAAGGATCTACGGGGGGTTTTTTTTTCTTGGACATCCACAAACACCCGTATTAACACCGGGGTGTTTTTATGAATTTTAGATGTTAAAATTATAAAAAAAATAATAATGAATTGGGAAAGATCACATACTAATCAGCAAACTTTCTGAATGCCTAAATTCGTTTTAATATCCATTGACAGAAACCAAAATTCCATTTGTTTGTGGGGGCCCAATAAAAAAACATATAAAATTATCTTTTAAAAATATAACCCCATGGATATTTTTTTGGTTTTTTTTTTTCATGCGATCATTCTTATTTACACTTTATTTTTTTAAAAAACCCGTAGGGCATGAAACAAAGCTGAATCCTAGAAACAAAACTATGTTGACATTGTAGTTGAAACTACATTATATAGAAATAGCGGAAGAAATAGTTGGCTCAAGAAAGTAAACTAAAGAACTATAGAACCCTTGAAACAAAATAAAAATTCAAATTAACGAACAAAATAGAGGTAATCAACGCAAATGTTCGAAAGCCCCTCCGTTGTTTAATGCCCTATTGACATCTTTTTTGAACGGATTTTAAGGATTATGAGGTTAAAAGGTTTATTTGCAAAACCTTATAATTTTTTTATCAATTGTCGCAAAGCAAAAGTGGAGTGTTAGATCCGGAAATCATGATGGCCAGCTTATAGGTCCATGTGTTTCTATCCAACGGTTAGTAAAGTGAGTATTTAAATACTTTTTTATTCGGAGAGCGTTATGGGTAGGGGCACCATTTTGTTGACAGTAAATTTCGATTACTAAAGAAGTTTGCACTTCACTTGAGCCAAACTTTTCAAAGCTATCCCAGGATACACCATTCTTACCTGATTATAGTGTACTCCGTCTATAACGTACATAAGATATAACGTACTTTCGTTTATTACGTACACATTTCAAACAATAATTTTAACTCCCGTTATAACGTTTAAATTTTCACCAATTCAGTTGGGTATTTCCGGTTATAAAGTACGAGTGTACGTTATTACCGGACATGGTTTCCTTGGCCGCCGGGTAATTACCGAAAAGGGGGTTATAACGTTTAAATTTGGAATTTCCGGTTTAAGGTATGAAAAGTTTTTTTCGGTGGTGGCTCCCCCCGCCGGGAAATTCCGAAAGTTGGGTTCC
>JAHBCN010025056.1:0-11491 GCA_019359885.1 Listronotus oregonensis | reverse complement strand
AATTATCTTTATTAATAAGAAAGTTATGGGGCATTTAAAAAATCGACGAAATTCGAGAAACGCCCTCTAGTGGCCAAACGATAAGAGATAGCAAAGTTTTGTTAGCGCCAGTAGTTTTCTCATTAAATTTGAGCTCCGGACACCTTGGTCATTTTTTTTCTATCCCTTCAAATAAGGGTTGTTCCCATAAGAACGCGTCCAGTTTGGGACACCCTGTACACTATTACAAAGTATTTAAATAAAGTTATGATTGTTATAAACTTGCTAGTTTCTTCTTTAGTAATAAAGCATAAAACATTACATGGTGACAGCGGTGGACTGTTAAAGAACATAATCATAATTTAGAAGTTGTGTTAGAAAAAATTAAAGATAGTGGACTTACGCTTAATCAAACAAAATCTGTTTTTTGTGTAAATAAAATTAAGTTTCTCGGTCATATTATTAGTGAACATGGTGTGTCGCCCGACGATAGTAAAACAAACCCAATTCGTGAAATGCATCCACCCAAGACAAAAAAAGATTTGCAACATTTTTTGGGCATGATCGTTTATCTTTCCAAATTTATCAATAATTTGTCTAGTGAAAAAAATGCACTTTGAAAACTCTTAAGCTCAAAAACCATGTGGCAGTGGACATCTATAAAAAACAAAAGCTTTAACCGGTTAAAAGACTTAGTTGCTTCTGCCACCACTTTGTCCTATTATAATCCAACCAAAAAAATAACTTTGTCCGTAGATGCGGGTCCGTATGGGCTTGGTGCTTTTATCAGTCAAAATAATAAACCTATTGAATATGCCAGTGTATCTTTAACGCCTACACAGCAGCGATATAACCATATTGAGAAAGAGTTATTAGCGGTAGTGTTCGGGTGTAAACGATTTCATTACTACCTTTATGGACAGATATTTAAAATTGAAAACGATCATAAACCACTTTTAGGACTTTTAAAAAAACCTCTGGATGAAATGTCACCTCGTATTCAACTGCTAGTTATGAGACTCTTGAAATATCATTTTACTCCTACATATGTCCCTGGAAAAAATCTGCAAGTACCAGATACACTCAGTCGAGATCAAGCAAAAGAAGAAATTAATACAGACTACTTGGATACAAACCTAAAAATTCATTATGTTATAGCAACAAGACCAGAAGATGAAAAAAGGTTAATAGAAGCCATAAATTGTGATAATGTGCTAAAAAAAGTAAAATTTTATGTTCTGAATGGATGGCCAAACCACAAAAGTAGCTTTCCAGAAGAAGTTAAAACATTTTGGGACATTAGAAATGATATTTTTCTTCACAAGAATGTACTTTTTTATAATAAAAGGCTTATTATTCCAAACAGCTTAAAAGAGGAATTCTTGAGCCTGTTACATAATAAGTCGCATCAAGGTATTGTGGCTTGTAAAAAACTTGCTGAGGAAGCAATATATTACCCTGGTTGGTCAGCTGATATTCAGCCATTAGTTTTATCGTGTCCTGTATGTCAATTATATGCTAAAACAAATCAAAAAGAACCCTTAATACCACATGATTTGCCTGACTTGCCATGGCAAAAAATTGGAATAGATTTTAAGTCTTTTGGAACGCAGGACTTCTTGGTCATCGTTGATTATTTAAGTAAATTTACTGTTGTTAATAAGCTATCAAACAAAACGGCAGAAACTGTAATATCCGCTTTGAAGAACGTATTTTCAATAAATGGAATACCTCAAGAGATATGTTCAGACTGCGGACCTCCTTTTAGTTCCTTACAATTTGAAAATTTTGCTAAAAGGTACGACATTAAACTTACAACATCTAGTCCGCATTATCCCAAGTCGAATGGTATGGTCGAAAGGGCGATTTAGAATGTAAAAAGTTTACTCACAAAGTATCAACGAGATGGAAATGATCCTTTCTTAGCCATATTTGATTACAATACAACTCCAAAACAAAACTTACCTGCACCTTCTGATCTGCTTATGGGTAGAAAGCTGAGGTCAACCTTACCAGTGAGTCAAAGGGTTCTTGAACCTAAGTTTTCATTGCAAGGGATAAAAGAGAAATTCTTCCTGAATTACATCCAAATCAACCTGTTCTCATTCAAACAAAATGTCGAGAGTGGAAACCAGGAGTCATATTAGAAAAATTAGAAAATTGAGACTATATTGTAAAAGCAGAAGAAGGCCAGTATAGAAGAAATAGGCATTACCTTCGGCCTATTCGCCAGTCAGTATCTTTGCATCAACCTTCCCGTGTTGTTGAAAATGAACTCAGAACAGAAGCCAATTGTGACCCAAAACATAATATTGACATTCAACCAAAGAACTCAAATAGTGATATTTATCGTACACGCAGTGGTAGACTTATAAAAGCCCCAGATAGATTAAAACTGTAACAATATAAAATTTTGATAATGAATTTCTTTTCTTGTCTTTGTTATAAGGAGCGTGTCATGTATGTATATTTTAAATACTTTAGAGCTCTTATATTTGGCAACATCGCCCATCTCCTCAGTTATTAATCGTGATTGATTAAGAACATCGTTTTATTATCGATCTCTGTCATATGTACACTATTACAAAGTATTTAAATAAATTTATGATTATTATAAACTTGCTAGTGTCTTCTTTAGTAATAAAGCATAAAACATTACAATTTCTTTACCTTTAAAATGGTGTATAATTTATGTCATTTAAGTGAAAAATAGTTACCGAAAAACATTATATCCTGTAGGCTTGCAATCGGAAACAACATCGCATCGATACACCGAATTTCGTATGGTATGACGGGACAAAATCATAACTCTCATTACACCAAATGCAATTAAAAAAACAAAAATAAATTATTATCCACAACCCGTCGCTTATATTTTCTAAGGGGTTTTTAAAGTTGAGGTGCCACGATTGGGATATACAGTGTGTGCCTAAAATAACCTATAAATTCATTCAAAATTCGGGTGTTGTCACGCTGTAGCTTTAGCCCAAGTGTTTTGGCCTAAAAAACACTTTTCCAACTTTTATTTGGCCGTTGGCAGCCTTTAAAAAAATATTATTTTTTTTAATAAAATTAATAACAATTAAATAGCAAAAGTACAGTAAAGCTGAAGGTGAGTAGCAGAAAGAGCGTGCAAAAATGCCCTAACTCATTTGCCGGAGAGTAGGGGGGGTTAAACTGGGCGCCACTGCTTTTGGTGCCAGGCCTAGCAGAGACCTTCCAAGGTTTAATTGGAAACTCTCGTTCAACTTTACTACCACTCAAAGACAAGAAAAATTTCACTAAACAATATTAACATTAGAAAAAGGAGACACTAGGCGAGCCAAATAAAACACTAAATTTAAAACAAATAGTTAATGGAATTTATTATAAATTTGTAATTTAAAAGTTAAAAGTTTACACAAAAAAAAATATCAAAATAAAATGGTGAATGCGCACGGCTACGAAATGTACAAAATTTAAATTTATTTTTAACAGTTTACAAAAATATATATATATATATAAAAATTTTATATATATATATATAATATATATATATATATATATATATATATATATAAAATATATATATATATATATATATATATATATATATATATATTTTAAATATATATATATATATATCGAAATAAAATGGTGAATGCGCTGAGTTAATAACTGTTAAATTTTCTATACTGAGATAAAAAAAAAATATTATAAATATAAGTCTACAATTAATAAAATATATGAAATATAAAAATGTATATAAATACCGCTTAATTATTTAATTAACAATAATAATTAATGACCAGGTGCACCATTTGAAAACCAATAAGAATATAGATTTACCAAAAAAAAAAAATATATTCAATAAAAATATAAGAAAAGGCCGCAAGTAATTTAAAAACAATGTGGTAAAAATTTAAACGGTAGAGTCCTAAATTCTAAATTGAAAAGTTATAAATAAAAATTGTTAGTGAGTTAATTTTAATGTTGCCTGTTTTGTCGATTCCAAGTGATGGCGTGTGTGCCAGCCACTACACCGTGAAGAGCGATGGTGTCCAAAACTACAGACAACACATTGACCAGTTAAATGGTCACTATCTCTGACCCGTCCCAAGTAAACTTCTACCAAATTGATGGCCCCTCCGAACCAAAGCGAAAACCGTTACAAAATTAATGGCCCATGTGAGGAAAATTGGCCCGTCCGAAGAACCCTACAAAATTCAATACTAATTAAAACCCAATAAAACGTAAGATAATTAAGCGACTTTAAAAATCCCAAGAAAATTCCCTCAAATTCCATACTGTATGTGTTTCATTAAAAAAAGTTAATATTAGGAAACTTTAAAATCTGTTGCTTGGTTCGAGACCTTTCAGTTAGCAAAAAAAATAAAAATAGTAACTTATTAAGTAAGCAACGTTAATTAATCATATAACAATAAACAAACCCATTAAATCAAGATTACCTAAAATAAAATTGTTTCAGTAAACTAGTTTACAAAAAAAA
The DNA here is from genome assembly GCA_019359885.1 of Listronotus oregonensis. Lineage (NCBI taxonomy): Eukaryota > Metazoa > Arthropoda > Insecta > Coleoptera > Curculionidae > Listronotus > Listronotus oregonensis. The sequence continues at coordinate 7,023 of JAHBCN010025056.1, read as the reverse complement.
ATTATGCCCTATTCGATTGGCACCAAAAAAAAAGAACATATTCCCTAGCTACCAAAAGTTAATTAACAACCACTTAACTAGTGTAAAATAAAAGGTAATATAACTAATTAAATAAGGTAAAAAAAATTAACTAATTTTTGTTAAGTATAACAAAAAAACCTTTCCAAAGTACTAAATTGACAATTTAAATAATAAATAGGTCTCGAACAGTCACCCCGATACTTATACCCTGAATAAAAGTCTCAAAAAGAAAAATTATGACAAAAAAAACTTAGTAATTAAAATTTATTACCAAAAGAAGGTAATTTAACCTCAGAAAAGTAATTAATACTAAAAGAGACAAAGAATCTATACACAAGCGCCATCTAACGGCGATTTATTAAAACTTTAACGCAAATTAGAGTAGCCAATTAACGTAACTGTCAAAAAAAAACAACAAAAAGAATAATTCAATAAAACTGCGATTTTCGCAATAAATTGGCCACAACAAACCCCTTAAATTGGTGTAATTAGGGTAATTAAAAATTAATTCTTACTGAAATTCGACTTGCCCAACGCATGACGTAATATATAAAAAAATAAATCTATTAATGTACCGTTTTATACGGAAAATACTCAGTTAAAATAAGTCTAGAAGAACTTACCCAAGATGTTAAGGGGTATTTTCAACTAACCCGTGATCCCTGCGGCGTCGAACTACAAGTCCTGCAGTGCAGATTTCTTTCCAGAAAACAGGCCAAAAAGGCAACGCAAACCAACAAAATTCACACAAAAACCCAAAAGGGAAGTTAAATCTGGAAGATTTTTGGGAAATTTGCAGCACAAATCCTACAAAGATGGCTCGAATACCAGTAGCTGCAAATTTTCCTAGTTCTCGGCTTGAAGATTGACGTGAAAGTGCTAAAACATGGCCGATGGCCCTTTGTCCTTCTCAAAAAGTACCAGTGGGCGCACGCACATCGCTGCTAATTCTAGGAATTTTCTCGCCCCTAATTTGGTAACATCGTTACAACATTTTGAGTTGCCTACCCACGCTGCCCAAATAACATTCCCTCGAACTGTCAAAAATATATCCAAATAAAATTATACAACAATCCAGAATAATAACCAATGTTTACAATTTCAATGCAAAGAGGATAAAATACAAAGAACCTGCACAAAAGAGACTCTGGAGGCAAAGGAAACTGCTCTGGCCCTTGTGACCCCTACGACAACTGTTGGGAATAGAAAAATAAAGTAAACAAACTAAGGTAAATACGGAAGGTTATGTAAACAACCCTACCTACATAGCCAATAAAAGCAAAACTGCTACGGAAATGTAATTTCTAGACAAACCTATAAGCTGTCGAGGATTGTATATAGGGGGAAAAACCATACCGAATACCTAGAGAAACAAAATTTGATTACGAACCCTTGACATGGTTAATTCAAAATACAAACATTTTAAAGGTAAGTCCCTGCTTAAATTAGAAACTATTGATTTATACAAAGTGAATCTAACCTACTTAATAAGCTTGGTTTAGTCAATAGTGAAAGATGTACCTCAAAAATAATGTTGCATCGAACAAAATTAAGGCCAGTTATCGACGGAGGTATCTTATGTTAATTTTTTTAGTACACCATACTGCAAGGGAAAAAAAGCAACGTAAAGCATAAGGTAGGATACCAAAGGCGATAGAAAGACAGAAGTAACCCACAATTACAATAAAATTTGGAGCCTTTTGCCAAAAATAATCTGAAAAAAAAAATTAAAACCGAACTGCATTAAGGTAAACAAACTAAATTATTAAAAACAAACCTAGGAATAAAAACTAACCGTGACAGTGTTTTTTCTCAAAAAAACTTTTGGATCCGTCGATTTTTTATTTTGGTTGGGGTTTCTGGCATGATAATTTCATGTATTTAGTGTGGCCGAAATACAACAGAGGTTACTTAATTTTTTAAAATTGAAAGTAAAACATATTAATGTAAGTAAATAAATTTTAATATAAAACCACTTAACATAAAAACCAATTTTTAAAACTAGCAATAGCTTGCAAAACAAAATAAATAATAAAAAATAAATCATGAATAAAATTTTACTCTAATTATTCTAAATCAGAACTACTTGATTCTTCAATGAAATTTAAGTTACTAAAAATCTAAAGAAATAGGAAATCAACAGGATTTTTAATAACACATATTTTTCTAACTGAAAATCGAATTTGGAAGAGTTTTCCTTAGATTTAAATTTTCTGAGGCTAGCTAAATGGGGATCGGATGTTAACAAAAGCGTTCTAATTGTATCAGTATTCGCAGATATTCTAGAGCACTTACGGGCATTATTTAATTGAATTTTTCGACATTCTTAATGTCTTGCTTCAAAAACATCTTCCGAAAGCTGACCAACTGGTAAGTCAAAAATTTGATTATATCACCCCCGTGAACTAATACCGTATGAACTGTACTATACAGGGTGTTACTTAATGGTATGTCATAATTTGAAGGAGGCATTCCCGGATCGATTTTAAGTCGAAAAGTTCATATAAATGTGGGCCCTAAAATGCTTAGTTATTAAGATACAGGGTGTTAAAGTTTTATTTTATTTTCACTTTTTAATACATTTTCAAAGACGGTTTGAGATATGAACTGAATTTTGGCACAGGATATTATGGCATAAAAACACACTTTCAGATGTTCATTTAATTTTTTTGCAACCAGTGGCGTAGCTATGACGAATTTTCAAAACAATTTTACAAAAAAAATACTACGCCATTGACTTGGGAAAAAAATTATGGTTTTATAATAATTATCAATCAATTATAAACAAAAAATCCCTCTTTCATTTTTGCCGTAAAACTTACCGTTTGGGAGAAATCGTTAATTAAAAAATGTCTTATGTACCCAAATTGCATCTTGAAAAATTATTATTGAAATAAATCAAGTTAGCTTTGCTCGTTGCCAGCGATTGTTGTTTTGTTGTTGTAAACATTATGACACTGACGTTAATTATCATTCTTGATTGTGTTAAACTTTTATTTTCAATTTTAAATACATTTTTCAAATATTTATTTTTAAGCTATTTTCTTACAAACTAGTGAACAAAAAGCAATAACAATTAAATACAATACATACATAATTTACAAAAAATGTTGGAAATGACCACCTCTCGCCTCTATGCAGGCTTCTGCTCTTCTTCTCATTGAATTACGAACACTTTCAAAAATTCCATGCGTGTTTCGGATAGTTTCACATCCGTCAATAATTCTATTTCTGAGTTCTTCTAATGTCACAATTGGTGTATGATAAACTAATGTTTTTAGGTGTCCCCACAAATAAAATCTAGGCTGTTCAGGTCAGGCGATCTAGGTGGCCAAAATTGTGGTCCTCCACGGCCTATCCAATGATTTTGGTAGGCTCTATTTAAATGCTCACGAGCCAATATGCTAAAGTGGGCGGGAGCGCCATCATGCATAAACCAAAGTTGTTGCCGTAACTGAAGAGGAACATTTTCAAGAAGCAAAGGCAAATCATTTTGGAGAAAATTACAATAATCCTGTCCGTTAAGGCGTCCTGGTAAAAAAAATGGTCCAATTAAATGGTCGGATACGATACCGATCCAAACGTTCAGTGAAAATTGTTTCTGAAAATGTGTCTCTGTAATCGCATGAAGGTTTTCCTGGGCCCAGTAATGATTGTTATGGAAATTGGTTATTGCATTTCTTGAAAAATTTTCTTCGTCCGTAAACAATATTTTGGCATCAAAATGAGGATTTTCTGTTACTTTTTGGAGATACCATCTACAAAATTGCGTACGTGGTTCATAATCTCTAGGAAGCAATGCCTGAACCCTTTGTATGTGAAAAGGATATAACAAAGAATCTCTTAAAATCTCCCATACCGTCTTGTAGCAGATGTTTAATGCCATACCTATTTTTCGCGTACTTGTGGTTGGATCCTCTTCGACTGCATGCAGGACAGCTCCTCCACTGCCGGTGTTCTAACTGTACGGGGCCTTCCCTCGGAAATATTAGCTTTAAAACTACCAGATTCAGTCAGACGACGATGAATGTTTATAAATGTTCGTCTATCTGGGAGAGCGCGATTAGGATACCTTTCTTGATACAAACGCCGCGCCTCCACAGCATTACCATTAGCTAGACCATAAAGGAAATGCATTTGTGTCATTTCCAAATTAGAATAATTTACCATTTTTTTAACTAGCAAAATGCACGTTTTAAGATCGAAGGAGAAATAAATACAAACTGTCAAGAATGATAATTAACGTCAGTGTCATAATGTTTACAACAACAAAACAACAATCGCTGGCAACGAGCAAAGCTAACTTGATTTATTTCAATAATAATTTTTCAAGATGCAATTTGGGTACATAAGACATTTTTTTAATTAACGATTTCTCCCAAACGGTAAGTTTTACGGCAAAAATGAAAGAGGGATTTTTTGTTTATAATTGATTGATAATTATTATAAAACCATAATTTTTTCCCAAGTCAATGGCGTAGTATTTTTTTGTAAAATTGTTTTGAAAATTCGTCATAGCTACGCCACTGGTTGCAAAAAAAAATTAAATGAACATCTGAAAAGTGTGTTTTTATGCCATAATATCCTGTGCCAAAATTCAGTTCAATATCTCAAACCGTCTTTGAAAAATGTATTAAAAAGTGAAAATAAAATAAAACTTTAACACCCTGTATCTTAATAACTAAGCATTTTAGGGCCCACGTTTATATGAACTTTTCGACTTAAAATCGATCCAGGAATGCCTCCTTCAAATTATGACATACCATTAAGTAACACCCTGTATAGTACCAATTATACAATGATAAACATAATTTTCTTGTCTGATCTAATAAAACTTTAAATTCATTTGTATTAATTTTATAGCCAGATGCTATGATTTTTAAAAGTAAATAAACATTTTCAATTAATTCACAATTAACTCCTGTGATTTCTGCACTTATTTGTGGGTTATGGAAAAAACGCCTAGCAGTATTTCCATCATTTGTGGGGTCATACCAAGGCTTAGGGTTATCAATTATTAGACCCATTCTAGATTAAAATATACTTTGGATTTTTTTTGTTGTTTTCAAATATTTTTTTTTCTTCGCTTTTGAGTTGCCAACTTTTAATTTCTAATCGATATGATATGTCCAGCAGGCACTCAAAAAAAACGTATTCAACAATGTAATTTTGACAAAACAATATATTTGAAACACTTTATTTAAAACACTTCCATCAAACATGGTAAATAGCATTTCGTATGAGATTTTTACAAAGTTACCTTTACAGATAAGCTTTTAAAGTTGTATTGCTTTTATTGATGATGATAATATTTATTTCTTAATTCCAAACTTTTTTGCCTTTTTTAAGTGAACCATTTTTAACCCTAATCAATTTTATAATTCTTATAATACTTTGGACGAGTTATAAAGAAATATAAAGGAGTTAGTAGGAGGATTTGGCGATTTTTTGCAATGTTGGCAAAAATGGACAATTTTTGACGGGCTGTAGCTCGCTTGCTGTTAGAGATAGACGATACTTTAGTTAGTAATGATTGTAGGAAATTTATTTTTTTTTAAAACGTACGGATCAAAAAAATCGATCGAGTACTATTAGTTTCCGAGATATATCAAAAAAAAACTAAAAAAAATCCAAAAAATTCGTGGTTTTTAAGCTGTCAAAAGTTCTTCCATTAAAATTTTTGGTGGGAAATCACAGATTACTATTATTAGCACCCTAATAGACCAATTAAAATAACAAAACTAAATAGTCCATTTCAACTAACCTCTTCTTTCAGTTGTTTGCAAAGTAATGGAAAAATTCATTAATTCCCAAATCTTAAAGTATCTGGAATAACATAAGATCTCACATGATAGACAATATGGATTCCGTCACAGTAGATCCACAGCTGATCTTCTTTCCTTTGTCTCACACAACTGGAACAAGTCCCTTGAGTTTCTTGGTGAATCCCAGATCGTTGCTCTTGACATATCCAAAGCTTTCGATCAGGTCTGGCATGATGGGCTTCTTAACAAACTTCCTTCTTACGGTCTTCTACCTAAGCTTTGCTCTTGGCTTTCCAGTTTCCTTTCTAATCGACGTATATCAGTTAGTGTAAATGGTCATTCCTCCAGCTTCTACCAAATTAATGCTGGGGTGCCTCAGGGCTCAGTGCTGGCACCCACACTGTTTCTTCTACACATTAACGATCTTCTCTCTTCCACAATCAATCCCATTCATAGTTTTGCTGACGATAGTACCCTCCACTCTAGTATTCAATTTCCTAAGCCACCGTGTAATCCTGATTTCGAAAACAAGCGCAGGTCAATGCAGATATCCCTTTCACACGACCTCAAACTTATTTTGGATTTGGGCGCCAAAAATCTTGTTCAGTTTAATGCCTCGAAAACACAGTCATGTTCGCTGCCGCGAAAAAAGTCTGCAAATGCTCATCCCTTACATATGAGCGGCCAAGTTCTGCAGAACAAAGACTCGTTTAATCTTGTCGGCGTTACTTTTGAAAATAACCTCAACTGGCACATACACATTTTATCCATAGCTTCGGCAGCTTCAAAAAAGATTGGATTTCTCTTCAGAGCCAGAAAATATTTCTCTTCTTCCAATCTGTACACTCTGTATGTATCCCAAATCAGACCCTCTTTAGAATATTGTTCCCATGTCTGGGGAATGGCGTCCCCTACAACACTTAGCATTCTGGACTCCATTCAAAGAAGAGCCGTTCGTCTTATTAATGATTCAACGCTCACAGAAAGGCTTCTTCTTCTTGCCGACTTTCGAGCTGTAGGGGATCTATCGCTCTTCTATAGGTATTTTCACGGCTTCTGCTCAGAGGAGTTGGCCAGTATAATTCCTTCTCTGGCAGCTCCCAACAGAGCAACACGTAGTGCAACTTTTATGCATCCTTTTACAGTTCAGTTATAGAGGCCCCGAACTTTCCGCTTTCTTCGTTCCTTTATCCCTAGAGTGTCAAGAGTATGGAACCTGCTGCCCGCAGAAGTTTTT